>WOXC01009734.1:0-31443 GCA_011680675.1 Gymnobelideus leadbeateri
GAACATTCTGAATGAAAATGGGTAGATTGTTTGATCAAATGTTTACACTCCAATCTTTATTAGTATAGGCAAGCAAAATAAATGATAAAGTCATGTGATGACAAAATTCATTTCTTGTTTCTTCCCCTCTCATGTAGCCTAGAATCTAGCAGGTGTCTTTTAAAGAGGTATTTTGATTTTCTCCTCTAATCAGTATAACGTATTCCAGAAACATTGAAATCAAGTAGATTAAGCTGGCATGCTAAATTAGCCTTCTTCTATCTAATTAACTATGATTTCCTACATTTTTTTTGTGTTTCAAATCCTGAAAACATTTGGCTTATGTAGGTTTATATTCACATATAAAATCCATATATGAATGATTTTTCTCTTTTTCATTTTGGATTATTTATAGCTATCTTCCCAAAAGCTAAAGATAATTGATTTAACTTTTCCTAAATATTAAATGACCTAGCTAATGGATGCTTCCCAGTAATTGTTTCTATAAAATTGGTTAGGGTGGAGTACAATTTCAATACCAGGGAATGTCTTTTTAATACTAGTATGAGACGCTCCATAAATTAAGATAATTGTGTCATATTCAGGTTTAAATGTTTATGTTGGTTTTGTTTCAATAGATTTGCCTGACCTGTGGCATATATATATAGTCATCTTTTCCTACACTGGAAGTTTTGTTAATCTTTTCACCTCAGTGAATTTCTCTCCAGGCAATCATACTCTGTGTAGCCCTGAGGTAACTAAAACTTTTTTTTTTTTTTTTTTTTTTAAGCAATTGGGGTTAAGTAACTTGCTCAAGGTTACACGGCTAGTCATTTGATTTATGTGTGGGTGCTCATTTTCTGAGGCCGGATCTGATCTCGGGTCATCCAAACTCCGAGGCCGGCGCTCTTACTCACTGCGCCACCTAGCCGCCCCTTTAGGGCAATTGGGGTTAAGTAACTTGCCCAAGGTTACACGGCTAGGTTTTTGTTTGTGCGGATTAAGTGTCGGAGGCCGGCTCCGAACTCAGGTCCTTCTGATTCCAGGGCCGGCGCTCTATTCACTGCGCCACCTAGCCGCCCCGGAACTAAAACTTTTACAGTGACTTTCAAATTAACAGCTGGAGTATTATCTGCATATATTGTTTTCAGGTTTTCTTGGCATAGTCAGAATAGCTTGTGGAGTTACTTAATGATACAGACCTCATTGATTTTTACTTCTTTGTGCAACTTTGCACCTAGGAAAAGGATTTTTTCTGTACTTCTTTTGAGACAGTCCTGACCAGTGGTTTCACGTATTAAGACAAGTTTTGTACCCTCTGTCTTTTAAAATAATGAGGTTGATTGTGTCTTTTTAAAATTGATTTTTCCTCCCATTGCTTAAGTCATGATTCTTTGTCTCTGAATATAGTTTTAAAATCCATCTGATTTTTTTTTTTTTAGCAATTGGGGTTAAGTAACCAAGGTTACACAGCTAGTCATTATTTATATATGGGTGCTCATTTTCTGAGGCCGGATTTGATCCCGGGTCATCCCAACTCTGAGGCCGGCGCTCTTACTCACTGCGCCACCTACCCTCCCCTAGAATCCATCTGACTTTTAATGAGCTAAATTTAGAAATCCAGTTCCTTGTTAATCAGTTTTCTATTCTTGTGGTGAATTTTAATAAATATAATGAGATTGATTTCTGTTAAATGAGTTGGTTATACTGATGGCTTCCCTATGATACAAGCCCATGTCACATAGTACTTTTTGGTGATAGAGACTAGACTTGTAATTTCATTGGTGTGAATTAAGTTTCCTCTACCAGTTCAGGTTTATACCTTCTCTGAAACTTAGGGTCTCATAGAATTCAGCAGATCCCTGAAAGGGTAAGTAATTTGTTAATCTTCACACAGTCAATATAAAAATCAGAGGTGGGACTCAGGCTCTGGCCTTCCTCCTTCCAGGGCCATCTCTCCATCTATGCTTCCTCTCAAACTTCACTGGTTTCTCTCATCCTCCTGGCTCTGAAACCTTTGGCTATTCATTCCCTGTGTCTATCAGTTAAGATGCAAACTGGAGAAAATGTGTTATAAACTTCATTTTTAAAAATTGTATGTATCTGCTTATCAAAGGCTATTAATGAGCGGACATTTGAAAGTTTGGACAAGAGATTCCATATACTGATCACAGTAAATGGTGACAGAAGAAAAAAAGAATAGGCAACAGGAAGTCAGAAATATAGATAATAGAATATGACTGCATTGGTACCAGGAAGGGACAGCATCCAAAGACTCCTTTGCTTTGATAACTTGCTAGGGAGGCTATGAGGGCCTCAGTCTACACTGGGAGTTATTATTACTTACTTTTACAGAGATACACATTATCCCTCCCTACAGTCATTTGTTCAAGAGTAGATTATCCTTTGTGTTCTCTTCATTCTTAGCAAATTTTGTTGTACTTTCCTGCCTGTTGGCATCTAGTTACATAGTCTGAGATTGTTAAGGTGAGGTGGTCATAGAAGAAAGTAGAAATTTCTAAAAAAAATTTATTTGTTTATTTTAGTTTATAAGATTCAATTCCATACTTCCTTGAGTTTCAAATTTCCTTTCCCTCCCTCTCTCTCCCACCCCCCACAATGGCATATAGTTCAGTATAGGATCTGCAAATACTTTCATATTAGACATTAGTCAGGCTACAAAGGCATATTGTACTAGATGGGATGAAAAATGATAAAGAAGAAATAAAACCAAACAATGAAAAGAAAAAGATCAATTAGTTTGCTTCCATCAGGATTCAGGCTCAGTTCTTTCTAGTTATTTCTCTGGATGTCACATCTCTCTCCTTCATGAGTCTTTTGAGATTGACTTATATCACTGCATTGCTGAGAAGAGTCCAGTCTGTCATAGTTGGTCATCACACATATGTTATGTCTGTGATTGTATACAAATTTCTCCTGGTTCTACTCTTTTCACTCAGCATCAGTTTGTATAAGGCTCTCCAGGTAAATATGAAAACCGTCTCCTCCTCGTTTCTTATAGTACAATATTATTGCATTACATGCATATACCACAACTTGTTTAGCCATTCCCCAATTGATGGGCACCCCTTTAATTTCTAATTAAAAGTAGAAATTTTAAAAAACTTTTTTCTTTATTAATTTGTCTATTTACTTTTAGTTTACAAGATTCAGTTCCACAATCCCTTGAGTTTCAAATTTTCTCTCCCTCTCTGCCCTCCCCACCCATGACTGCATACAATCAAGTATAGGA
Source organism: Gymnobelideus leadbeateri (assembly GCA_011680675.1). NCBI lineage: Eukaryota > Metazoa > Chordata > Mammalia > Diprotodontia > Petauridae > Gymnobelideus > Gymnobelideus leadbeateri. The sequence goes on from WOXC01009734.1 coordinate 3,233, forward strand.
TCTACAGATACTTTCATATTACACATTAGTCAGGTGATAAAGAAGGATTGTATCAGATGGAATGAACAATGGGAAAGAGGAAACAAAACCAAACAAGAAAAAGAAAAAGATCAGGTAGTTTGCTTCAATCTGGATTCAAACTCAGTTCTTTCTAGTTCTTTCTCTGAATGTAGACATCTCTCTCCATCATGAGTCTTTTGGGGTTGATTTATAATCCTGTATTGCTGAGAAGAGTCCAACCTATCAAAGTTGGTCATCAAACATATGTTGTATCAATAATTGTATTATAGATACAACGTATGTTGTATCTATACAAATTTTTCCTGGTTCTACTCTTCTCACCCAGCATCAGTTTGTATAAGCCTCTCCAGGTAAATATGAAATCCATCTGCTCCTTGTTTCTTATAGCACAATAGTATTCTATTATATTCATATACCACAACTTGTTCAGCTGGTAATCCAAGTAAAAGAGAATAAAAGAAAGAAAACTGTTGTTTTCGTTTCTCTCATGTTTCCTAAGAGATAAAATACAGGATGCATAAGTAAGCAAAATAGAGTCATAAAACTAGGTGGTAATTTGAGTGACCTCCTGTGAAAAATTTAAATAATGTCAAGTGGATAAAACCAATGTGCTTTTTTACTCTAATATTTTGTTTTCAGATGCACCTGATTTTTGTTCTGCTGGTACTTCTCCAAAGACTGAGAGTTCCACAAGTTCCTCGGATTTGACTCTTCATGGGATTTATCCTTGCCAATTATTGCTAGTGACCAAAAATCAGTCAGGATCCACAGAGTTTGGAAGGATTCCTTTAAAAGAAGAAGAAGCAGCTGGAGCTGGAAGTGGCCCTGAGACTGGGTTTAGGGTTGTGGTTCTAGGAGAAAAACCAGTCTCCCAGGAACAGTGTGAACCACAGGTCCCTCTGTTGAAGGAAGAGAAAGGTAAAGAAGGTAATAAAAAACATGAAGAGTGAACATGCTGAATTTTCCATAGGTAGATTGTTTAATCAAATTTTTACACTCCAGTCTTTATTGGTATAGGCAAGCATGAAGAGTGAACATTCTGAATTTTCCACGATAATGTAATCTTTTAGGCAAAGTTGCCATTGTTTTTTCTGAACTTTTCACAAAAGCTAACACAAAAAATATTAAATAGCACCAAAAACAAGCATATGTGAATGTACACTTACCCCAAGGAACCATGAATTCAGTAGTCTCCACTGTAGTCTAGCTGTTCTGGAAACTGTTACAAATTCAGGCCACTTCCCCCTCCCTTCCTTGTCTGAGTTAGATACTGTCTTCTTCATCCATTTCTGAGGCAAAAATAGAAAAACAACAACCCATCTGCTTATTGCCAGGCTTTGACTGATGCCCACACAGAATACACCCATGATCACCCATTGCAGCATAGGATATCCTTCTTTCCTGGAAATTAGACTGTTATTAAAGCCTTTGAAGTGTTTTATTCTTCAGTACCTAAAAAAAAAGATCACTAAGGTTAGAGACATATTAGGCAGTCTGTCTATCCTCTCTCTACAGAGTAAGAGGTTAATTAATGTCTTTTTTAGTGAAGTTGAGTGAGTGAAAACATTTACACAGAAGTTATTTGTAGTGTTATTATTACTGATGTGAATGGAATAAATAAGAGGCAAAACAATGTACTTGGTGCTGTTTTGGAAGTAACTATTTTAAAATTCTTTCAGTTTCTTAATATTTTCCTAGATTTGTGTATGGTAAACCTAATTTTATAATTTAGCATAGTATACAGTTTCTGAAGACTTTTTTGTACTGATATATAGTAAACTAATTTAATATTTTAAAATAAATAATACTTTTGTGAATTCAAATTTTATTTCCTGAAATGTATTGTCAATATATACATAGATTTATTTTTTCACTGATTTGAAATTGCCTATGTGAAAGATTTTTTACATATTCATAACACTAAATCACTAATTGAGATGATTAAAAATTTGCTTTTTGAAAATAACTCAAAAGCCAAAGGCTTTCTACATAATTTCTTAAGTATATTTTACATAACTTCTTTCATGAACGGAAAAAACATCTTTAAGATGGATAAACTAATGGATACAAGAAGTATAGGCATGTCATTTAGGCAACCTGGGTATAGAAAGTAATGAAAATGTATTATTAACTATTATTGTACAAGTGTAAATCTAAGTGGGTGCATTCAGAACATTTTTCTAGTGCTTCTGAGATAAGAATATGCTTTCTATATTTTTTAAAATTCTATTTTCTCTTTAGTGTTTTCCTATTGCCTGATTTTGTAAGTTAAGTAATTAATTCAGGAATCATTCACATTAGGAGTACTTGTAATATAATTGTATTAATCACTCTCATTGGTTGGAAGATATGATGCAGCATTAGAGCATCACCTGTGTATTTAGCCACCTCTGGAGTTTGATTATCCATCTCTCAAAAAGGATACTTTCATGTGTTTCACTGATGAGCATGCTTATATGTTGGTACATCTACAGCTATTTAAAACCCTTGAAATCTGATCTGTTTGAAGTGTAAATTGCATGCTGTGCTAACATTATATTCTTTTTTTTAAAAGCAATTGGGGTGAAGTAACTTGCTCAAGGCTACACGGCTAGTCATTATTTATGTGTGGGTGCTAATTTTCTGAAGCTAGTTTCGATCTCGGGTCATCCCAACTCCGAGGCCGGCGCTCTTACTGCGACACCTAGCCGCCCCCTAACATTATATTCTTGTTTTATTTCAAGGTCTAATAATTGATTCTAATTACTATCGTTCAGATCCCATAATAAGAATTATACCTAATTAAAACATTCATTCTTTAAATCCTGTAAAAGGATCCAACAAGCCTATTCATTTTACATGCAATTGTAATTATATTACTTTAAGTACAGTTGTTGATAAAACTTTTATCCTCATTTTCAGATTATCTTGAGAAACATCCATATTTGAAGGTAATAACATTGATACTTTTAATTTTATCTGATATTTATTGAGAACTTTATTTATAACAAGATAATATGTTATTATCTTGTTTCATAGCCCACTCACCCCACTATTGAAATGAAAGATTCCTCCAGAAACCAAGAAGCAGAAAAAGGAGTTAAGGAAAAGCTAAAGTCATGTAAGTTTTTTTTTTTCTTTTTTCTTTTTGGAGGGTAGTCGGGGTTAAGTAACTTGCCCAAGGTCACAGGGCTAGGTTTTTGTTTGTATCTGTTAAGTGTCTGAAGCCGGATCCAAACTCAGGTCCTTCTGACTCCAGGGCCAGCGCTCTACTCACTGCGCCACCTAGCCGCCCCAAGTCATGTAAGTTTTATAAGTCCCTAATTTAGGATGAAAAGAAGTATATTTTAAGGATTTTTCAATATTCAGACTTCTTTTTTCTTCCCTTTCTCCCTACTTGTATTATAGATTTCATGGAAAAATTAAGTATAAGATGATGCAGATGACATTGATGGTATTTTCCTTTGTACATTTTGAAGTTAGTCTAAAAGTTGTCTTGTGTCTCTTTGAAAGGGAATACTTAAAATCTATAAATTGTCATTTTCATGCTAAATTTGTAGTGCATATTGAAATTTAAAAGATAAATCTTTAAGATGTTAGATTATTCTGAATAAAGCTATCTTCTTGTCATTTTAAAGTACTTTACATTTTTAAAAATGATGCAACTATGCTTAGAACAAATGGAAGTTCTTTTTCTTAAAAAAAAAAGATACAGTCACTGAAGTGATCCTAAGTATAAGTTTTTTTGTGGAAAAAATATTTTAGGATGGTGGATAGAGAATTGGCCTCAGTGCCAAAAAGACATGGTTTAAAGTGTCATCTCTGACACATACTGGCTAGGTGACCCAGTGCAAGTCCCTTTCCCTCTAAGTGCCCTAAGCCTTTACGTACCAGCCTTCATTATTAGAGGGGATTTCCTCACCTGAGAGTTCTCTATAATTAAATCTTGAGTTAAAAATTAGAGGTCTAGGCATCTTTTTCCTACTACCAAATTAAGTGTAGAGTCAAATGTACATATTGTTTTTACAATGTTATCACAAAACAAAAGCCTTTTCCCCTCCTTGGGACCACACTGAAATAGATTTTGATGAGGGTGTAAGAGCTGGTAATCCAAGAAAAAGTGGGTAGGGTGAACAAGAGAAAGAAAACAGTTGTTTTTTTATTCCCTCATGTTATCTAAGAGATAAAATACAAGATGCATTAATAAGCAAAATAAAGGCACAAAGTTAGGTGGTAAGTTAAAGGACATTCCATGAAAAAAAAAAATATGTCAGGTGGATATAGTGGATAGAGTCTTTAACTCCACTATTTCATTTTCAGATGCCTTTGATTTGGATTCTCCCAGTACTTCTTCAAAAAATGAGAGTTGCAAAAATTCCAAGGATTTGAATTTTAATGTGAAGTACCCTCCCCAATCACTGCCAGTGACCAAGAATCAGTCAGGATCCACAGACTTTGGAAAGATTCCTTTAAAAGAAGATGAAGCTGCTGGACCTGGAAGTGGCCCTGAGACTGGGTTTAGGATTGTCATTCTAGGAGAAAAACCAGTCTCCCAGGAGCAGCGTGAACTGCAGCTCCCTCCTGAAAAAGGGGAAGGTAAAGAAGGTAATAAAGAAGCATGTAGACTTAACGTTCTGAATTTTCCATAGATAGATTATTTGGTCAATGTGTTACATTCTAATCTTTATTAGTATAGGTAAACAAAACAATTGATAAAGTCACGTGATGACAAAATTCATTTATTGTTTTTCTTCCTCTAATGCAGCCTAGAATCTAGTAGTTGTCCTTTTAAAAAGCATTTTGATTTTCTCCTCTAACCAGTCACCTATTATACAAGCACTGAAAGGGGATAGTTTAGGTCCATGTAATAGATTAGTCTTCTCTCTGTGATTTGATCCTTCTTTATTTAGAGTTAAAAACTTAAAGCCATTAGACTTATATAGATGTATATTCACATGTAAAATCCTTCTATGAATAGTTTTTCCTTTTTCTCTCATTTTGGATTATTTATAGCTATCTTCCCCAAAGCTAAAATTAATCTCAAATATTAAATGTTCTTGTTAACTGATGTTTCCCAGTAATTCTTTCCATGAAATTGTTTAGGATAAAATATAATTACCATACCAGGGAATATATATTTTAATGCTATTATTAGTATCTCCATAAATTAAGATAATTGCATCATATTCATGTTGAAATGTTTGTGTTGGTTTTGTTTCAATAGATTTGTTTGACCTGTGGTATATTCAGTTATCTCTTCCTAATCTTTAGAAGTTCTGTTTATCTTTTCACCTCTGTGAATTTCTCTCTTTGTAATCATACTCTTTCCAGCTCTACAGTAACTGAAAGTCTTACAGTGACTTTCAAATTTACTGCTGGAGTATTATCTGCATATCTTTTTTCCATGTTTCTTGACTTAATCAGAGTAGCTTATAGAGTTTCTTAATGATACAGATCTCATTTACTCTTACTTTCCTTTGCAACAAGGAAGAGGACTTTTTTCCTGCTTCTTTTGAGCCATTCCTGGCCAGTGGTTTCACATATTAAGTTTTAAGTTTTGTTCTCTCTATTTTTTGAAATAAACAGATTTTGTTTTATTTAAATTTATTTTGTCCTCTCACTACCTGAGTCATGATTCTTGGTCTCTGAATTTATTTCAGAAATTCATCTGTCCCTTTATGAGTTAAATTTAGAAATTTGGTTCTCTTGTTATCACTTTTCTAGTCTGGTGTCTAGGAAATCTGCTAGCCTTAAAGGAGGCATGTGGACACCAGGGAGTCTGGTCTAATATCTTTTTACCACCAATCTATCCTTCAAGGATGTCTGGCTTGTTATCTAAAGAAATCAGATTCACTGTCTCTAACCCTCAGGTAGAGTCAAGAAATGATTATTTCTCAGTCACAAGAGAGAAGGAAGGGGACGTTACTAACTGTTTCCAGTTTCTAGTTAGTTACATTGTCCTCATCCCCAGGATGCTGTCTACTCATTGTTTTCCCACCTACCCATCTCTGTTCTTTGTTCTTTTGTACTTCCCCAAAGTCTATCAAGGATAGTAACCCTCTCTCGTGGTCTTTGGTCTTTGAAAAAGACAAGTAATGCAACTTATTAGGTACTGCTAGACTAACTAATAAATTGATCATGCGTGATCATTGTCTCTTAGTTTACCTTTAATTTTCTTTTTTTTAAACAAATGCTTTATTAACTTCTGTTTCACATCATTCATTTCCGCCAGATTTTGAGTTACAATCATTTCCCTCCATTATTCCCCTACCCAACCTCCCAAAATAGTAGTCCCACAACTACCCAACCTCCCAAAATAGTAGTCCCACAAGATATCGCTTCCCCCAATCTGCTCTCTCCCATACCTTCTCCCATACCCCCATCGACTTTTCCATTAGAGGAAGGTGAATCTTTGTGTCCCAATGCCTGCACGTCTTATCTCCCAATTATAGGCAAAAGAGTATTAATAATAGTATTTATATATATATTTGAAACATTTAATGTTACGACCTCGAATTTCAGATCCATTTCCTTCCTCCCTTGTCACCCATTCCTTCTTGGGAGATAAGTAATTCAGTATATGTTGTACATGTCTAGCTATGCAAAACATTATCATAGTAGATATATTGTACAAGGCTGCTTATAATTCCCTCCCACTCATCCCACCCCCCACCTGGTCCATTCCCTACATGATCCTGTCCCTCTTCTATAGTGGGTACTTCCAACCTCCCCTCACCCCAAGGATGCCCTCCCATCCATCATCCCTCCTCTCATCCCCCTTCCCCCTATCCTGCTGCAGGTTGAGATATCCCATTTAGTATGTATGTCATTTTCTCCCTGAACCAAATTCAATGTGAATGTGGTTTTGCCTTTTTAGCCTTCCTTATTCTCCCCCTCCTTTGCAACCACTTCCCCTTGCTTCTTCTACATGGGATAGTTTACCCTACCCTGTCTCTCCCCATCTCCTCTTGCCACTTTCCTCTCTCACCTCATAATTTCATCCCTTGAGTATTCTCCCTTCCCAACAAATTCAACCTATGCCCTCTATCCATATATAACTGTAACCATATACACATACATTCACATATGTATTCATATGACCACACCCCCTTCTTCCATTATTTTCATAGTGAGAAAGATATCATCAGTCACAGTTATTGCTTTTCCATATAGGAATGTAAATAGTTCAACTTTGATAAGTTCCTTTTGATTTCCTTTCCATGATTACCTTCTCAGGCATCTCTTCCTTCTTGTGTCTGGATGTCAAATTTTCTATTCAATTCTGGTTTTTTCCTCAAGAATGCTTGAAAGTCCTCTATTCCACTGAATGACCATATTTTCCCCTGAAACAAAATACTCAGTTTTGCTGGGTAGGTGACCCTTGGGTTCATTCCCAGTTCTTTTGCCCTCTGGAATATCATATTCCATGCCCTTCGATCCCTCAGTGTAGAAGCTGCCAGGTCCTGGGCTATTCTGATTGTGTTTCCACAATATTGAAATTGTTTCTTCCTGGCTGCTTGTAGTATTTTCTCCTTGATCTGGGGATTCTGGAACCTGGCTATAATATTTCTGGGAGTTTTCTTTTTGGGATCTTTTTCAGGAGGTGATTGGTGGATTCTTTCAACCTCTATTTTGCCCTCTGGATCTAAAACATCAGGGCAGTTTTCCTTGAGAATTTCTTGAAGGGTGATTTCTAGGTTCTTTCCTTGATCATGGCTTTCAGGTAGTCCAATAATTTTAAATTGTCTTTCCTGGATTTATTCTCCAGGTCAGTGGTTTTTCCCATGAGATATTTCACATTGCCTTCTAATCTTTCGTTTGTTTGGATCTGCTTAACAGCATCTTGATTTCTCATAAAGTCACTAGCTTCCATTTGCTCCAGTCTAACTCTGAAGGAATGAATCTCCTCAGTGAACTTTTGAGATTCTTTTTCCATCTGGCAAATTCGACTTTTTAAGGCATTCTTCTCCTCATTGCCATTTTGGGCCTCCTTTGCCATTTGAGCTAGTCTATTTTTTAAGGTGTTGTTTTCCTCAGTCAGGCTGTTGACCCTCATTTCATACTTTTCCTGCATCCTTCTCACTTCTCTTTCCAATTTTTCCTCCACTTCTCTTATTTGATTTTTAAAGTCCTTCTTAAGGTCCTCTATGGCCTGCAACCCACTCATGTTTTCCCCTGGGGCTTTTGGAGCAGGACTTCTGACCTCACAGTCCTTTTCCCGCTCTATGCCCCCAAAATAGGAGTCTAGGGTTGCATTTTTCTGTTTCCTTTGCCTTGGCATGTTGCCACTTAATTGCTTGACTTTTGGGCTTGTTGCCACACTATGGCTTTAAGGCCAGATAGAGGAATTGTCCTGAATGTGTCGGGGGCAACTTCCATGTCTGGCAAGCTGTAAACCCACCCATGACTTCCACCCTAGATCACAATCCAAATCCAGGGAGGTTAAAGCAAGAGCGATTACCCCCCAAGACTGATCACTGGATCTCCCCAGGATTTGTAGGCTGGGAGCCGGAGCTGCATCTGAAAACTACAAAATGGCGTGTCTCCTCAGCGGCTTCGAGCCCCCAGGGGAGGGAGCTGATGCATTCCCCAAATACAGGTCCCAAAGTCCATAGGACACTAACCTCTTACTTTGTCCTAGGCATGTCTATGTTGATAATTCTGGAGTCTCCACAGCTCCTGGTGTTCTGGGGTTCCTCCAGCCAGCTGCTGGCCCTGCCGCCCTGGGGCTAAAACCTCAGCTCAAGGGGACCTGGGCTCGGCTCGGCTCCTGCGCTCTGCGCTCTTCCAGGTCCCAGACCTCTGCACTGGTCCTTGCTGCAGGCCTGCTGGGCTGTCCTCAGCGGGAGGTTAGCTTCTCTGTGTCGTTCTGTGGGTGCTGGGGCTCCAGAAGTTGTTCAGAGTCCCCTTTTACATAGTTTGGGGGGAATCTGGGGGCAGAGAGGCTTGGACGAGCTGTTTCTACTCCGCCATCTTGGCTCCACCCCCCTACCTGTAATTTTCAAATGTAACAGTTTCATCCAAATTAAACACATAAATCAGTGTTCACAGCTTCCTGTGATTTTGTATGAAAGGAGAATCTCACAAGAAACTTAAAATGTAGCAGTAGAATGAGATTAAAAAAATAATTAGATAAATGCATAATTAGTACAATAGAAGTTTCTTATATTTTATTCCTTATTTTAAGATATATTACAATAGATACATTATAGCTGTCTTAACTGCCAATACTGTTACTGGGTGGATTTCATGTATATAAAGAAAACTAATTCTAAATAAAATAGAATTTTACTTAAATTTTAATATCAATTTAACTCAATAATTGGAATTTAAAGGATCATCAGAGGAAAACCAAGAAAGTTTTGATAAAAGTGGCCTAGAACAGGTATGTAAAAAATGACATTCAAATTTCTGATCTTTTACTTTAGTAAAAGTGCCTTTTATGCTAGTTTTATTGGAATTAAATTCAGAATCAATGTAGAAGGTGCCAGATCCTGTGTTATCCTGATTGTGTTTCCACAATATTGAAATTGTTTCTTCCTGGCTGCTTGTAATATTCTGTCCTTTATCTGGGAATTCTGGAACCTGGTTACAATATTCATAGGAGTTTTCTTTTTGGGATCTTTTTCAGGAGGTGATCTGTGGTTTCTTTCAGCCTCTATTTTGCCCTGTGGTTCTAAAACATCAGGGCAATTTTCCTTAAGAATTTCTTTTTTTTTTTTTAAAGCAATTGGGGTTAAGTAACTTGCTCAAGGTTACAAGGCTAGTCATTATTTGTGCGTGGCTGCTCATTTTCTGAGGCCGGATCTGATCTCGGGTCATCCAAACTCCGAGGCCGGCGCGCTTACTCACTGCGCCACCTAGCCGCCCCTTTAGGGCAATTGGGGTTAAGTAACTTGCCCAAGGTTACACGGCTAGGTTTTTTTGTTCGTATGGATTAAGTGTCAGAGGCCGGCTCCGAACTCAGGGCCTTCTGATTCCAGGGCCGGCGCTCTATTCACTGCGCCACCTAGCCGCCCCCCTTAAGAATTTCTTGAAGGATGGTTTCTAGATTCTTTCTTTGATCATGGTTTTCAGGTAGTCCAGTAATTTTTAGATTATCTCTCCTGGATCTATTTTCCAGGTCAGTGGTTTTCCCATGAGATATTTCACATTTCCTTCTATTCTGTCATTTGTTTGGATCTGCTTAATAGCATCTTGATTCCTCATAAAGTCACTGGCTTCCATTTGCTCCTGTCTAATTCTGAAGGAATGATTCTCCTCAATGAGCTTTTGAGATTCTTTTGCCATCTGGCAAATTCGGTTTTTTAAGGCATTCTTCTCCTCATTGCCCTTTTGAGCCTCTTTTGGCATTTGAGTTAGTCTATTTTTTAAGGTGTTATTTTTCTCAGTCAGGCTGTTGACTGTCATTTCATACTTTCCTTGCATCTTTCTCATTTCTCTTCCCAATTTCCCCAACTTCTCTTATCTGCTTCTTAAGGTCCTCTATGGCCTGTAGCCAGCTTGTATTTTCATTTGGGGCTTTTGGTACAGGATTTCTGACCTCACAGTCCTCCTCCTGTTCCATGCTTTGATCCTCTTTGCCCCCAAAAGAGGAGTCTAATGTTGAATTTTTCTGTTCATTTTGTTTCCTTTGCCTAGGCATGTTGCCACTCAATTACTTGACTTTTGGGCTTGTTGCCACAGTAGGACTCTGCCACCAGCCAGGGGAGCTTCTGTCCCAAATGCTGAGGTTTTCTCAACTTTCAGAGGTATTAGTTGGGTGGCCTCTGTGAAGCCTCCACACACTCTGGCAAGCTGGTCACACACCCCAAGACCTCCACCCCAGACCGCAGTCCAGATCCAAGAAGGGTAAAGCAAGAGCGATTACCCCCCCAGACTGATCACTGGATTCCCCTACAGTCTGCAGGCCAGGAGCTGAAGCTGCAACTTGGCAATGTGGCACAAGCTGCTCGGGCTCCTCAGCAGCTTCTTGTCCACAGGGGAAAGAGGCCACTTGCTTTCCCAACCAGTCCCAAAGTCCATAAGCCATTGACCTCTCACTTTGTCCTAGGCATCTATGTGTTGATAATTCTGTAAACACCACAGGTGCTGGTGTTCTGGGGTCCCTCCAGCCAGCTTCTGGTCTGGCTTCTCTGGAGCTAAAACCTCTGACTCATGTGGTCCTAGGCTCAGCTCCCAGAGCTCTGTGCTGGCCGCTCCCTGCTGGGCTGCCAGGCTGTCCTCAGTGGGAGGTTAGGTTCTCTGTGTCATTTTGTCAGTTTTGGAGCTCCAGAGGTTGTTCAGAGTCCCCCTTTACATAATTTTGAAGTGGTGTGGGCGAGAGCTCTGTGGAAGTGCTGTTTCTACTCTGCCATCTTGACTCCATCCCCGGTCTGCCTCGTTTTTATAATTCTTCTGTCAGCATGGCATATAGGACAGTGTATTGGCCAGGATGCCATGAATATCCAGGTTCAGATTCTGCCTTATACACCTAGTGATTGTGTGAATCTTAACAAGTCCTTTTATTTGCCTGTGCCTCAGTTTCTTGTTTTGCTTTGAGTCTTTGACCTTAGGATTTCCCTTCCTATCAGCTTCACTTCTTGCTTCAATCAGTGTATCTACCTCTAACATCTCTCTTGCTGCTTCAGTTCTGCTAAACACTGAAATATGTGAAAAGTTAAAGGTTGCCAAGGGAAACCCAATAACCAACTCTGTTAAATCTGTCACTTGATATAACACACATTTCTAACTCTGGATTAGATCTAAATTTGACTACATATCTCTCTGAAGAATAAAGTACCTGTTTTTTTGTGGCAGTTATTTTCCTTAATGCTCAGAAGATTTTTTCACTTTCTTCTAGTGTCTCAGCTATATTTTGGTTAAAGTTACCAGAAGCCTGGCCAATGAATAAATGAGAATGGATGCTATTATGTGAATATTATATACTTATTTATATTATGTCTCTAAAGAAGCAGTGTTTATATGTAACTAATTAGAATAAAACATATTTATGATAATTATAAAGTAATTCAGCATATTTATAATATATAGATTTTACATGTATAATCGATTTTATTAATTTCATTTTTCCCACTCAGAGTACACATCAGAATGTCTACTTTTCACATATATTTTTCTTATTTTGTAAAGGTTATTTTCAAATTCAATGTAATTCTTTTGACAAAGTAATATTTTGGTATATTCTTAGGATTCATATATATATGGATAATATTTTGCCATTGCCAGAGTATCTGAATTCTAAGTATAATACTACTGTCCTGTAGATTTTAAAATACTCATATTTTTTATTTACTTATATTTTTCCCTGTGCAGATCCTATTAGCCCTTTGAAAATTCAGGATGTACTTCTTAGATATGATCAATCAGTAGAACTTAAAAAAGGGCATTGTACACTACTCACCAGAAAAGTTAAGAGTTTAGAAAACAAGATTACTGGACTGCAGGGAGAATTATCAAAAACAAGAGAAATGAAAACTCAGTTAGAGTATCAAAAAGCAGAATGGGACAGAGAACTCCGTAGCCTCAGGTATGTAACTCATGATTTTAAAATAAAGACTTGAAAGCATTTCCCTTACATTAAAGAAATGTGACAAAGGATTTGAGGTTAAGAAGGCAAAAATGACACATCTTTAAAATAATTCTATTAATGGGCCCTACTTATTCCTTTTTTACTCTATGGACATCTATGAGAGATGCATTTTTAGTGAATTTTCAAAACTATAGCACAATTACTTGCCATTTAATTTTTCAAAATGAAGTAGAAAATGAACTCTGAATAATCAATAGTAATGGTAAAATGGATGAGGGAAATGTAAAAATCTTTCCCACACCTAATTTTAGTCAGGAATTTTTTTCTATATCTCTCTCTACACTTTTTACCACAGTCATTCTGATGAATTAAAACTCAGGAACTTTGAAAAGGTCATTTTTTACAGCTCCTCTACAGAGCAGTTCAATAAAAGTTTAAAGCCAAGAAGGCAGGCACAGAAGGAGGGAAGTAGGTGGATATCTACATACATACATACACACACATACCCATAAATATACACACACATACACACATACCAAAATTCCAATTTATGGAATTTCGGTTAATTTAATGCAAAAAGGCAAAGCACCCAAGGAACTATATGATACATTTTGATAGAAGTTTAATGCCCTGGAGTAACCTGGATAGAGAAGTGGGTTCCTGTCTCATTTCTGACACATCCTGACTTTGTGATCCTGTGAAAGTTATGTTATTTCTCAGTGCCCCAGGTAAATCTCTATGACTGAAATTACAGAACAGACAGCAGTCTACATCAGTAGCGGGAGTTTCCTGATGGTGAGTTCCGTACATGGATCTATTTCCCCCTAAATTAATGTTCCTTTCCTTTAGAGATCCAGATAAGTATATATAAATGGCATTATATTCCATATTTCCACTTAACTGTCATTAAAAAAGGCATTTTTAATCTAGGTTTACACTGAAACAAGAAGAAGTAAAGCGAATGACTGCAGAAATGCTATTTGAAAAAAAGAACATTTACGAAGAAAAGAAGAACAATGTAGTCAAGAAATGGAGCTAAAACAGCAACTTGAATTCACTCTCAGAACTTTGGACCTTGAACTGAAAACAGTAAGAAATCATTTGAAAGAGGTAAATTGGAATTTAAAAGTCACAATTTCCATCTTTTCTTGTTTTTGTTTTTGTTTTTTGCTTTTTGGTGGGCAATTGGGGTTAAGTAACCTGCCCAAGGTCACACAGCTAGGTTTTTTTGTGTGTGCGTTAAGTGTCTGAGGTCAGATCCGAACTCAGGTCCTTCTGACTCCAGGGCCAGCATTCTACTCACTGCGCCTCCTAGCCGCCCCTCCACCTTTTCTTGTTAAGGATACTTATGGTTCCCAGGGAGTGGGGAGTGAATACTGGAGTATTTTCAATCCTAAAAAAGAACTAGGTTTTTTTTTTTTAAAGCTATTGGGGTTAAGTAACTTGCTCAAGGTTACATGGCCAGTCATTATTTATGTGTGGGTGCTCATTTTCTGAGGCCAGATCTGATCTGGGCTTGTCCCAACTCTGGGGCGGCACCTAGCCACCCCAAAAAACTTTGTTATACTTTTGTTTTCTTTGCAGGGCAGTTGGGGTTAAGTGACTTGTCCAAGGTCATACGACTAGTATGTGTGTGTGTGTGTGTGTGTGTGTGTGTGTTAAGTATCTGATGCTGCATTTGAACTCGGGTCCTCCTAACTCCAGGGCCAGTGCTCTATTCACTCCACCACCTAGCCACCCCCAATGAAATTGCACATTCAATCTCTGTTCTTTGTATTATACTTTAGCACATATCTTTCAGTCTTTCAGAATAGTTTATTCTTAAGTATCTTTATCTCTTATTTATGCAATTAAAATTATCCACGCCTTTCAAAATGGAAGAGAGTCAAAGTCTTTATTTTTTATCTTTTTTATTTTTAATTAATTTGTTTATTTTTAGTTTACAGGATTCAATTCCATAGTTCCTTGAGTTTCAAATTTCCCTTCCCTCTCTCCCCCCACCGCTTATAGTCCAGTATAGGATCTGCAAATACTTTCACATTAGACATAGTCAGGTTACAAAGGCACATTGTACAAGATGGAATGAAAAATGGTAAAGAAAAAATAAAACCAAACAATGAAAAGAAAAAGATCAAGTAGTTTGCTTCCATCAGGATTCAAATTCAGTTCTTTCTAGTTATTTCTCTGGATGTAGGCATCTCTTTCCTTTATGAGTCTTTTGGGATTGATTTAAAACTGCATTGCTGAGAAGAGTCCAGTCTGTCATAGTTGGTCATCACACATATGTTGTGTCTGTGATTGTATACAAATTTCTCCTGCTTCTACTCTTCTCGTTCAGCATCAGTTTGTATAAGCCTCTCCAGGTAAATATGAAGTCCATCTGCTCCTCGTTTCTTACAGCACAATAGTATTCCATTACATGTATATACCACAGCTTGTTTAGCCATTCCCCAATTGATGGGCACCCCTTTAATTTCCAGTTCTTTGCAACCACGAAAAGAGCTGCTATAAATATTTTTGTACATATGGGTCTTCCTCCCACTTCTATGATCTCTTTGGGATATAACCCTAGAGAGAGTCAAAGTCTTAATAAGTCAGAGCCAATGGACTGAACCTACTGAGATGAAATTCAGTAAAAATGAATGTAACTTTTTATACTTAGTTAAAAAAATAGTTTTGCAAGTGTAAGTTGGGGGAAATATAATTGGATAGCATTTATTTTAAAAGATGTAGGAATCTTAGTGAGCTCTAAGCTTAATTTGAGTCAGTGCTATTCTTTGGCAACCAGAAAGCTAATGTAATTTTGGATCCCATTAAGAGAAGCATAGCTTGCAAAACCCAAGAGGTAAAATACCTCTGTACTCTTACCTGATCAAGACTTTGCTAAACTATTTAGTTCATTTATGGCTGCCACAGAATTATGGTAACCAGTAAGCAAACAGGATGATGAAGGGCCTTGAATCCATGACATATGAGGATCAAGTATCTCCAGTCCTGGAGATGCTTATCTCTAATTCTTCAAGTTTTTTTTTAAATTTGTTTATTGGGAGCTACAGAGTCAGGAGGACCTGAGTTCCAATCTGGCCTCAAGACACAACACAAAAACTAGCCATGTGACCTTGGGCAAGTCACTTAACCCCCAATTGCCCTCCAAAAAGCAAAAAAAATTATTTACTTTTAGTTTATAATATTCAGTTCCACAATCCCTTGATTTCCAAATTTTCTACCCCTCCCACTCCTCCCGGCCCCCGTGACAGCATGCAATGCAATATAGATTCTACTAATACCTTCTCACAAAGCAAGTTGTAGGGAAGAGTTATAACCAATGGAGTGAACAATAAGAAAGAAGGAAAGAAACAAAATACAAAAGAGAGAGAGCAAGTAGTTTGCTTCAGTCTGCATTCAGACACTAGTTTTTTCCTCTGGATATGCATATTCCTTTCTGTCATGAGTCTTTTGGAGTAGCCTTATAACCTTGCATTGGTGAGAGGAGCCCAGTCTATCAGAGCTAGTCATCACAGATATGATGTTTCTGCAATTGTGTACAAAGTTTTTCTGGTTCTGCTTTTCTCACTCAGCAACAATTCATATAAGCCTCTCTAGGTAAATATGAATGAAGTCCATCTGCTCTTTGTTTCTTATGGCACAATAGTATTCCATTACATTCATATACCACAACTTGTTTAGCCATTCCCCAGTTTATGGGTATCCCCTTGATCTCCAATTCTTTGCCACCACAAAAAGAGCTGCTATAAACATTTTTTGTAAATATGAGTCCTCCTCCCATTTGTATGATCTCTTTGGGATAGAGCGCTACATATGGTATTTCTGGGTCAAAGGGTATGCACATTTTTATAGCCCTTTGGGCATAGTTCCAAGTTGCTCTCCAGGATGGTTGTATCAGTTCACAACTCTACCAACAATGCATTAGTATTCCAGTTTCCCCACAACCTCTCCAGTATTTATTATTTTCCTTTTTGTCATCTTAGCCAGTCTGACTGGTGAGATGTGGTAATTGAGTTGTTTTGGTTTGCCTTTCTCTAATCAGTAGTGGTTTAGAGTATTTTTTTCATATGCTTATAAATATCTTTAATTTCTTTCTCTGAAAGCTACCTGTTCATATCCTTTGACCTTTTATCAATTGTGGAAGGACTTGTATCCTTACAAATTTGACTCAGTTCTCTGTATATTTTAGAAATGAGTCCTTTATCAGAGACATTGGTTGTAAAAATTCTTTCCCGATTTTCTGCTTCCCTCCTAATCTTGGTTACATTGGCTTTGTTTGTATAAAACCTTTTCAATTTAATATAATCAAAATTATCCATTTTGCATTTCATAATGCTTTCTTTCTCTCTTTTGGACGTATATTCTTTCCTACTCCATAAATACGACACATAAACTCTTCTTTGCTCTCCCAGAATGCTTACAGTATCAGCCTTTATGTCTAGATCATGCATCCATTTAGACTTTATTTTGGTATATGGTGTAAGATATTGGTCTATGCCCAGTTTCTGCCATACTGTTTTTCAGTTTTCCCAGAAGTTTTTGTCAAATACTGAGTTCTTATCCCTGAAACTGGAGTCTTTGTTTTTATCAAACAATAGATTACTATAGTCATTGACTGCTGTGTCTCATATACTTAATCTAGTCCACTGATCTACTATTCTATTCCTCAGCCAGTACCAAGTAGTTTTGATGACTGCTGCTATGTAATACATTTTAAAATGTGGCGTGGCAAGACCACCTTCCCTAACATTTCTTTTTATTAATTTCCATGATATTCTGGACCTTTTGTTCTTCCAGATGAATTTTGTTACTATTTTTTTAGCTCTATAAAATATTTTTGGTAGATTTATTGGTATGAGGCTAAATAGGTAAATTAACTTGGGGAAAATTGTCATTTTTATTATATTAGCTTGACCTAGCCATGGGCAACTATTGTTTTTTCCAGTTATTTATATCTGATTTTATTTGGGAGAAAGGTGTTTTGTAATTGTATTCATGTAGTTCCTGAGTTGTTGTTTTTTTTTGGCAGGAGGATTCCCAAATATTTTATAATGTCTACAGTAACTTTAAATGGGATTTCTTTCTTGTTGGATTTTGTTAGAAATATATAGGAATGCCCAGGATTTATGTGGGTTTATTTTATATCCTGCAACTTTGCTAAATTTATTTATTATCTCAAGTAGTTTTTTTTTACTTGACTCTCTAGGATTCTCTAAGCATACCATCATATCATCTGCAAATAGTGATAGCTTAGTCTCTTCTTTGCATAATCTAATTCCTTCCATTTTCTTCTACTCTTATTGCTACAGATAACATTTCTAGTACCAAATTGAATAAGAAGGTGATAGTGGACATTTTTGTTTCACCCCTGGTCTTACTGGAAATGCTTTTAGCTTATCCCCATTGCATACAATACTTGCTGATGGTTTTAGATAGAGGGTACTTATTAGTTTAAGGACGACTCCATTTATTCTTCTGCTTTCTAGTGTTTTTAAAATTTTTTCTTTTAATTTATTTTAATGTTCAACATCCATTTCCACAAGATTTTGAGTTACAGATTTTCTTCCCTTCTCTCCCCTACCCCCACCCCAAGATGGCAAGGTTACCAAATATCCCTTCCCCCAAACTGACCTCTCTTATATCACCCCCAACTTCCCCCTTGTTGTAGGGCAAAATGGATATCTGTACCCCATTGCCTGCATATCTTATTTCCATGTTCCATGTAAAAAAAATTTTTTTACATTTGTTTTTAAACTTCGAGTTCCAAATTCTCTCCCTTCTCCCCTCCTCACCCACAGCCACTGGGAAGACAAGGAATTCAATATAGGTTATATATGTGTAGTTATGCAAAATGTTTCCATAGTAGTCATTATAGTGTTTTTAATAGGAAAAGGGTGTTGTATTTTATCAAAAGCATTTTCTACATCTATTGAGATAATCATATGGTTTTTACTAATTTTGTTGTTGATATGATCAATTATACTAATAGTTTTCATAATATTGAACCATCCTTGCATTCCTAGAATAACTCTTACCTGATCAAAGTGTATTATTCTTGTGATAAGTTGCTATAATCTTTTTGCTAATATTTACTTAAAATTTTACATCTATATTCATGAGGGAATTTCATCTATAATTTTTTCTCTGGTTTGGCTCTTCCCAATTTAGGTATCAGTACATATTTGTGTCATAAAAAATTTGGTAGGACTCCTTCTTCTTCAGTTTTCCCCAAATAGTTTATAAAGTATTGGAATCAAGTGTTCTTTAAATGTTTCATAAAATTCATCTGGCCCTGAAGATTTTTTCCTAGGTCCCATTCATTGATGGCTTATTCAATTTCTTTTTCTGCAATGGGGTTTTTAAAATACTTTACTTTCTCTTCAGTTAATCTGGGTAACTAAAATTTTTTGTAAATATTATTCCATTTCACTAAGATTGACAAATATATATATATAAATATATATATATGGTATATAATTGGGCAAAATCATTCCCAATTATTGTTTTACTTTCCTCTTCATTGGAGCTGTCCAACCTTTTCATTTTGGATACTGGTAATTTGGTTTTCTTCTTTTTTCTAATCAAATTTACTAATGATCTATCAATTTTATTGGTTTTATCATAAAACCAGCTTAGTTTTATTTATTAGTTCAATAGTTTTCTTAATTTCAATATATTAATCTCTCCTTTGATTTTCAGTATTTCTAATTTAGTATTTAAATTGGGGATTTACAGTTTGTCCTTTTTCTTGTTTTTTCAGCTGCATGCCTAATTTATTGATCTCCATTTTCTGTATTTTATTCATGATATTTCATGATATTCAGAGATATAAAACTTCCTCTAAGGAGTGGCTTGGTGGCAGAGTGAATAGAGCACCAGCCCTAGATTCAGGAGGACCTGAGTTCAAATGCAACCCCAGACACTTAACACTTGCTAGCCATGTGACCTTGGGCAAATCACTTAATCCCAATTGCCCTGACACCCCCACCCACAAAAGCAAAAAAAAAAGAACAACAAACAAAACAAAAAACTAAAACCATCCCCCAAAACCCCAAACAACCAACCAAACAAAAAACAAAAAACAAACAAAAAAACTTCCCCTACTTTCACTGCATCCCAAAAGTTTTGGTATTTTGTGTCATTATTGTCATTTTCTTGAATGAAATTGCTGATTGTTTCCATGATTTCTTGTTTGGCCCACTTATTCTTTATGATTAGATTATTAAGTTTCCAATTAGTTTTTAGTCCATCTTTCCATGTCCATTTATGACATAAAATTTTTATTGCAGTAAGATCTGAAAAGTACACATTTAATATTTCTAGCTTTCTGCACTGCATTGTGAGGCTTTTATGCCCTAGTTCATGGTCGATTTCTGTGTATGTGCCATGTACTGCTGGGAAGAAGGTATATTCCTTTTTCTCCCCATTCTGTTTTCTCCAGAGGGCTATTGTATCTACCTTCTCTAAAATTCTATTCACCTCCTTAACTTCTTTCTTGTTTATTTTGAGGTTAGAATTTTCAAGTTCAGAGAGGGGGAGATTGAGGTGTACCCTATTAGTATAGTTTTGTTATACTTATGTCTTCCTCTAAATCCCTTAACTTCTCTAGGAATTTGGGTGCCATACCTCTTGGTGCATATATGTTTAGTCATGATATTGCTTCATTTTCAATGGTGTATTTTAACAAGATATAGTTTCTTTCCTTATCTCTTTTAATTAAATCTATTTTTGCTTTTGCTTCATCTGAGATAAGGATTGCTACCCCTGCTTTTTTTACTTTAGCTGAAGCATAATATATTCTACTCCAGCCTTTACATTTACTCTGTGCGTATGCCTCTGTTTCAAATGTGTTTCTTTAGGCAGCATATTGTAGGATTATGGTTTTTAATCTATTCTGCTATCTGCCTCTGTTTTATGGGAGGGCTCATTTCATTCACATTCACAGTTATGATTACTATTTGTGTCTTTCCTTCTATCCAATTCCCTCCCCTGTTTATGTTTTTATTTCTCCATTTCCCCTTCCCCTCCTTAAGAGTTTTCCTTTTGACCACTGCCTCCCTCAGTATTCCCTACCTATCAACCTCCCTCCCTTTTCCTATCCTTCCCCTTTACTACTTCTTTCCTCCCTTCCTACCATCCCCCTTTCCTTACTCCTTTCTCCTCTCACTGCCTGTAGGGTGTGATAGAATTTTATACTTAATGAAGAATATTATTTCCTCCTTGAACCAAAACTGATGAGAATATATCTCAAATGATGTTCCCCTCCCTGCCTTCTTTCCCTCTATTATAATAAATTTTATGTCTCTTCATGATAGGATCCTATTCGTAATTGATTATCCCTCCTTGAACCAAAACCAATGATAGTAAAGATCATATAATGTTCATCTCCTTCCCTTCTTTCCCTCTACTATAAAATGTTTTTATACCTCTTCATGTTATAATTTACCCTTTTCTGCCTCCTCCTTTCCTCTTCTCACATTACAGTCCCTTTGCACCCCTTAAGGTTTTTTATTATCATTTTGTGTAATTTATACCCACACCCTCTATCAAGTATATCCCTTTTAAATGTCGTGATAATTACACAATTCTCAATATTGACAGGTTTCAGCTTCCCATATATGAATGTAAACAGTTTGCTCTTATTAAATAACAAGTTGTGTGTGTGTGCTCCCTGTTTACCTTTTTATGTCTATCTTGAGTCTTGTATTTGAAGATTAATTTTTCCATTGAGTTCTGACTTTTTCATCAGAAGGTTTGAAAGTCCCTTATTTAATTGAATGACCATTTCCTTACCTAAAAGATTATGCTTAGTTTTGCTGGAGAGTTGATCCTTGGTTGTAGTTCAAGCTCTTTTGCCTTATGAAATATTATATTCCAATCCCTTCAATCTTTCAGTGTAGAAGCTCTTTCGTCCTGTGTGATCCCAGACTGTAGTCCTGTGATATTTTAATTGTTTCTTTTTGATTGCTTGCAGTATTTTCTCCTTGACCTGATAATTCTGGAATTTGCCTTCAATATTTCTTGAAGTTTTCAATTTGGGATCTCTTTCAGGAAGTGTCTGGTGCATTCTTTGTTAACTATTTTACCCTTTGGTTCTAGGACCTCAGGGCAGTTTTCCTTTAAAATGTCTTGGAAGATGTTGTCCAGATTCTTTCTTTCTTGATGGCTTTCCAGCAGACCAGTAATTCTTAGATTTTCTCTCCTGGATCTGTGCTCCAGGTGAGGTTTTTCTTTTTTGATGAAATATTTTACATTCTCTTCTAATTTTTTATTCTTTAGATTTTGTTTGACTGATTTTTGGTACCTCACAAAGTTATTAGCTTCAATTTGGCTGATTCTAATTTTTAGCAAATTATTTTCCTTGGTTAATTTTTGAAGTTCCTTTTCCACCTGCTCAGATTTTATTTTTAGGGAATTATTTTCTCCAGTTAGATTTTGAACTTCTTTTCACATTTCACAAATTTTACTTTTTAAGGAACTGTTTTCTTCAGTGAAGTTTCTTTTTTTCTATTTTGGCAATTGTAATTTAAAAAATAATTGCTCAATTGATTTCTACCTTTATAATTTGTTTTCTAAATTCCTTCTTGAGCTCTTCCAAGAATGCTTTTTGGACTTGAGACCAGTTCATATTGAGGCTTCAGATATGAATATAGAGTCAACACAGTCCGCTTCTGAATTTATTTCTTCTTGCTCACTATAATAGGATGCAATTGTTTTTGTTTTCCAATTTGTTTTCTCCATTGTGATTGCCTGTTTCCTGTCATTTAAAGTGGATTTCTGCTTCTGGGGTGTAGAGGGCTCTGACCCATCCTTCTTATGCTGTGAGCTAGGGATCTGGTTATTGGCTCTGTGTATTGTGTCTTCTGTGTGTCTAGACTGAGGCCAAGGCCAGGACTTTCTTTGTTTTCCTGGTGTTACACTGAGGCTCACAGAGTATGATATGGGGGAGGGATTGTTTGGCTGCTTCAGGATTCTACCTCTGTGTCCCTGGGCTAGAGCTCAGGCAAGCTCAGCTTCTGGTGTCCAGGGCTGAACTGGTGTCTGCAGATTTCCCTGGTTATGTGAAGGCACACCTTGGCTTCTGGTATTAGGACTTGCTGGTTCTAGGCCCCTGGGGTTTGGGATCTCCCACAGATCAGCTGAGATGGAGTTTGTTGGGATGCCTCCTGCCCTTCTATTTAGCCTGGGCACAACCTCAGCCACACCCTTCTTCTAGGACTCCCAAGCCTGCTGCTGGTTCTAGTATTTCAGGATTTTACACTTGAGCAATATTTTCTGGGTTTTCAGGGTCAAAGAGGGGGATTATAACAGCGAGGGTTTACTCCACCATCTTGGCTTTTGGAAATTCAAGTAGGTCATTTTCAAGCATCCAGGCTGCAGGTTGATAGCCCCAGGAGTAGCTGCTCTCACTGCCACAGGTCCTGTGCATCTCTCTTACCCAACTCAGACCAATCCCCTGTCCTGAGGTGAGAGGTCTGGGAATTGCCCCTGTGGTGGGTGAATCAGCTTATCTGGTCTCACTCTGGCTCTGCTGGTGCAGCCCCTGCTCTTAGTTTACCTCAGCACTCCATTGCTTTCTGACCTCCATCTGCCATCTTCATATTTTTGAAGTACAGTCATGTGGAAGAAGGATTAAGCTTGCTTTGCTTCAACCTAAATGACAGAACTAAAAGCACTGGATAGAAGTTGTAAAAACAGACATTTTTAGGCTTATTGTCAGGAAAAACATACTAACAAATAGAACCATCCATAAGTGGAATGAGTTGCCTTAAGAGATGATGGATTCCCCTTCCTGTGAAGATTTCAAGCCAAAGCTGAATGAAGTCTAGTAAGAGTCAGGTACGTACTGATGGATATGGATTGGCCTGAATAGTTGCTGAAGTTCCTTTATAACTCTGAAATGTGATCCTTCTTGTTGCTTTTCATTTTCAACAACCTACTTTTCTTAGATATTTTTCAGCTATTTTCTATCCTTTTTCAGATTGCAGTTACATGTAAAATGTTTTTGCTGAATTTTGAAGGAAAATTGATTAAAATTGTAATGAAATTATTGTCTTCAGGTTGAAGAAGAGCGAAATGATACTCAAAGACAGCTTTCTCAGGAACAGAATGTCACAGCTTTACAAGCGAGAATTCTGAATAATCTTCTTTGGAAGCAGAAAGTAACAAAAGCATCTGTTTCCAAAATGACTCAGACTTCTAAGGTATTCACTTTGGTCATTTTCAAGTCTAATTGTATATTCGAAAGTCAGGCATTTTGCTTTCCATTTTTGGATATATTTGTCATTCTCAGCCACATCTAGCTGTCTGCAGCAGACAAGTAGTGACACACAAGATGACCAAAATCAGTGCAGGTTGTTTATTTTGCTTGATTGTTTCTTTTCTTTGAATTGAATGATCTCTCTAGAGACCCAAGTGTACTTTTACTGAAAATATCTCTGGTTCTCAGTAGTTCTTCTGCCCTTTATGGATATAGGGAAGGGGCAGCTCATCATTTTCACTAACCCTTAAGGGGAGAATGGAATGGAACCAGGTAGAAGATGACACCTGAAACAGAAACCACTTTTCTTCCTTAATTAGGTGATTTCATCTATTTGCCTTTTCCAGGGCAGAAACTAAGGATTACAAAATATATGGTAATAGTTTGGTCTTTTTTGTGTTGTCTCATTCAAGTTTCATGAAAGAGAAGGACTAAAAGTATTTGCAACAAGAATAAATTTCACTTAGATTTCTAAAATAAGACTTTATCCATTACTAGGATTCATTTATTCACATTCATCATTGCTCAGCATGAAAGAGAAACAAGTTCATCAAATGCCAAATTTAGGGTTTTTCATTTTCTTTTCTTTTTTCAACAGTGATTTGAAGGAAATCATTTGGGTTGTTGGCCCTCTGTAATCCTTTGGTGCCTGGGCATGGGAGTGCTTCATTTAACTCAGCTTCGGCCTATTTTTACCCTCCTCCTGGCTTATTAGAAGGGATCTCATAGAATGAAACTTCTAAACTTTTTGATATAGCTCTTTCCACCAATCCTGAATGGGGCCCAATGCTTCTAGACCAGTTTTACTATGGTGGGAGTACAACATAAATTTTTTATACTTTGACCTCAGTAATTCTTTCATTATTTCTTTAAAATTTGATGGTTATGGTTAGATTACGATCTACTAACCACAATCTGGGCCTCATTTTTCCCATCCCTAAAATAAGAGGTTTGTACTAGATAACCTCTAAAAGTTTTAAATCAGTGATTTTATGAAAATGCTATAGATCTGTCAGAGAACAGATTGTTCTCAAGACATATACTTAGGAATTTTAAGATTGTTATCACTTCACTGTTCTGCAGCTAAGATAAATGTACCAGGACAACTCTTGGCACTCTCTCAATTTACTTGTTCTTTGAATGCATTATGCTTCTTGGTACCTTGGGGTTTATTTTTAATTACTAAGGAAAAATCAGAGTGTATAATTTTATTTTGAGTACATTTTTCCTATTTATTGTTTTTAGGATCCTGACAGCAATGAAAAAGGAAAATATCTGCTTCATAAAAATCAAGCCCTACAAGATGAAGTTGCCAAGCTCAAACTTGAACTAGACACAGTAAAAACTAAGGGTCAGGAAAAAGAAAATAAATATACAGAAGAAAATGAAGTTTTAAAAGAAAAGAATATTGAGCTTCAAAAAGAATTAAAACTGAATGAAGAGGCATTAACCAAAACAATATCCCAGTACAATGGACAAGTAAATGTTCTGACAACTGAGAATGCAATGCTGAACTTGAAACTGGAGAATGAAAAACAAAACAGAGACAGACTAGAGACAGAAATTGAATCATACCGTTCCCATCTGACTTCTGCTATTCGTGTTCATGAACGCAGTCAGACATCAAAACTCGATCTTGAACATGGCTTTCAGCGAGAACGAAATGAGTGGCTTCGTTTACAGGATAAACTAAATCATGACTTGTCTGCTCTAGGTGAGGATAAGGGTGTCCTTTCTCAAGAGTTCTCTAAAGCTGAAAGTAGAGCCAATAGTTTACAAAATGAGCTATACCGTGTAAGAGATTCTCTGAGAGAAAAGACACTAAGTTTAGAAAGCACAGAGAGAGAACTGAACCAGGCCCAACATAAAGCAAAGGAACTTGAACACAGAAATCAAATGGAAAAGGAAAAACTGAACAAATATATCATCAAACATGAATCTATCCAAGAAAATTTAGCCCAAATCCAGAGTGAAAATATGTTGCTTCGACAACAGGTGGAAGATGCCCAAGACAAAGGCATCATTAAAGAAGAGGTATCGAGTGAAATCCAGGTACAATTTATTGATCTCATCAATAAACTTCGTGCTGATAATGAAAAACAAATTCTTGTGGTAGAAGAGAGAAATAAGGAGTTAATCAGTGAACGTAACCACTTAAGAGAGCAAATGTGTAAAAATGAAAATGAGAAAGCAGAAAGAGAAGTAGGTCTTTAGATAATATCATTTGATAAGCATTTAACTTTTTGAAATGAAATTCAAAGTAATTTTGATCAAGATAAATTAGGAATTTGAATTTTCAGCAGACAGATGATGTTATTGACTTTCATTGTAAGAATTCTGACATGTAAGAAAGCAGAAGGAGCAAGCAATAAGAGAGACAAATCAACCTGATATCCATCTTTTAGATAAGATGACTCACTTTGCTTAAACATATTATGTAGCTTATGAAATTTTAAAGACAGAGTTTGGGTTTAATAATTGTAGATAGAGTTAATCACTTGTAAATAAATACTGATAAATTTAGCATTCTAATATTATGCCCAATATTACATTTTAATACTATAATGGAATAAATCATTTGAAATGCTTAAACTTAAGATAAATCCTGCAAAACTATGCTAGGAATAATATAACAATTCAATGAGACATCTGAATTGAGATACTGTGGGATATTATAGTTACCCTTTTCATAACTATTGAAACATACTTATCAATCTCACTAATTTTAATTCAAACTACTTTGAACTAATTTTAGAAAAATTAAAGACTGCATCATATTTTTAATAAAATTCCAAAGACTGGAAACTACTTTGCTTTAAAATTTAAGATAGTAATTCTGTTCCAAATGATTACTATTATAATACATTAAGCATTAATTTTTTGTGTGGTAGTACTTTCCACTTTTTCTTTTAAAATGTTTTGTTTTACTACTACTTTATTTTTTATTTGTCTCAGTATTTTTTTTTTTACTCTTTTACTAATAATTCTTGCTCAATATCCAAAATTGTATTTTCTGGGATTACTGCCTTTTATTTGTTGAAGATGAATAGCTTTTTACAGTCTAATAGCAGTTCCCATTATCTGTGATTTTTCAAACATGCAATGAGTGGCAGGGCTACCAAGCATCATACTGGGTGAAAATTTCATATAAAAATTTTATTTTTAGTGTATATGGTCATGTGTTTGACTCTAGTCATTTCATACTAGCATTTAGATTACTTGTAGGAATTCAATTAATTATACCAATTTTACCTTTCACAACTCTACATTGGCTTCATGTTTCCTGTAAATAGTTTACTAGAGTTTAGTTAAATTTATTTTTATAAGATACTTAATATATCCAATAAGAGAAAAGTTTTGATTTCTTTTGCTTTTTGGCATTGTTTGCTATTAGTAATTTGTGCAATAATTTGCTTTGCTATATGGTGAAAACAAAAAAGATTTTTAATAGCATATCTATATATACAAGTGTGTATTTGTATGTGTATGTATGTATGTATACATATGTGTGTATGAATATATGTATATAGTTATTTTAGCTAGGTTAGAGAATGAAATGACTTCTCTCTACTGTGTGTGTATATATATATGTATATATATGTATATATATGTATATATATGCATATATATACATATATATATAAATATATATATATATGTGGGAGAACTACCATATTTTCTAGTTTCCCCTTCTTTCTGTTCATTGACTGCTAACAGGAATGTAATTCCTATTCTAACAAAAAAGTAACTGCTTTGAAGGCTCCTCCTTTTCTTCTTCCTCCTCCTCCTCCTCCCTTCTCCCTTTCCCCTTCCCCCTTCTTCCTCCTCCCTCCCCCTTCCTCTGTCTTCCATCCTCCTTCTTTTTGGCTTTTAGCAAACCAAATTATTCACATCAAGTGCTTTTACCAAGGCTGAAAAGCATATCAATGCATATGTTCATTCTCTAGGGGAAACTACAAGAGGAAGGAAAATGTGACTTTTTCTTATAGATGTCCTCATTCTTATAAAGGCAAGTGTACAGAAATAAGGTCTTTAACTTTTTTGAAAAATGAAAGGAAAAACCCCTAATGCTCCTCTCAAGTATAGGAAGCTATACATTCTTTCTTTACCCGTTCTCCTGTCTTCCTTGTGAATTGCACATAAAATTTTTTATCCCCTTTATGACTTTAGAAGTGGTGTAATTCTCAAAAAGAGACAATAGAGATATTAAGCTGAATGCATTTTGATTTCTGAAGTGAATGCTGAGAAAGTAGAAAACATGCTGAAGTCTCAGGAGCTAAGTTCAAATCCTTTTCTCTACTAATAGCTACCATTATGAACTTGAGTAAATCATTTCAAACTCTTTGGGGCTCAGTTTCCTTATCTGCAACATGAGATGGTTGAATTAAATAGTCCCTAAGACTTTTTCTAGTT
>WOXC01009735.1:0-40000 GCA_011680675.1 Gymnobelideus leadbeateri
TAATCATCCTGCTCATCATTTCTTATATTACAATAGTACTCCATATCAATCATGAACCCAACTCATTCAGTCATGCCCCAATTGATCAACATCCCCTCAATTTTCAATTCTTAGCCACCACAAAAAAGAGCTCCTATAAATACCCTTATACAAATTGTTCCTTCTCTTTTTGATTAAATCTCTTTGGTATATAAACCTAGTAATGATATTGGTCTCTTGTGTTTTTAATAGGAATGAATGTTGTGTTTTTTCAAAGACTTGTCTTGGATTTATGGAGATATTTAAGTGATTTATGTTGGTTTTGTTATTGATATGGTCAATTATACTGATGATTTTCCTAATATTGAACTAGTCCAGCATTTCTGATATAAATCCCATCTAGTTATAGTGTATGGACACTGTACCTTAATGGTGTAATCTCCTTGATAGCATTTTATTTAAAATATTTGCTCAATATTCATTAGGGAACATGGTCTATAGTCTTTTTTCCCCTGCTTCTGCTCTTTCTGGTTTAGATATCAGCATCATATTTGCATAATGAAGGAATTTGATAGAACTCCTTCACCTATTTTTTTCCAAATAGATTATATAATATTGGGATTAATTGTTCTTTAAATGTTTGGTAGAGTTCACTTATGAATCTATGTGGTCCTGAGGATATTTCTTTGTTTGTTTGTTTGTTTGTTTAACAAATGCTTTATTAACTTCTGGTTTACATCATTCATTTCTACCCGATTTTGAGTTACAATTTTTTCCCCATTTGTCCCTACCCACCACCCCAGAATAGCAGTCCTACTAGATATCCCCTCATCCAATCTGTTCTCTCCCATCTTCTCCCATACTCCCTTCAGCTTTCCCATTAGGGCAAGGTGAATCTCTGAGCTCCAATGTCTGAACATCTTATCTCCCAATTGCATGCAGAATAATATTAATAATAGTATTTATATACATTTGAAGCATTTAATTTTAAGAAGTCAAATTTCAGATCCATTACCTTCCTCCCTTGTCACCCACTCCCTCTGGGAAGATAAGCAATTCAGTATGTACATGTATAGCTATGCAAAACATTACCTTAATAGATATATTGTAAAGGACTGCTTATATTTCCCTCCCATCCATCCCACCACCCACCTGGTCCATTCCCTACTTTGATCCTGACCCTTTTCAAAAGTGGGTACTTCCAACCTCCCCTCCTCGTAGAATGCCCTCCCCTCCATCATCCCCCCTCTCATCTCCCTTCCCCCTACTCTCCTGCTGTGTGAGATATCCCATTTAGTATGTATGTGGTTCTCTCCCTGAGCCAAATTCAATGAGAATAGGGTTTTGCCTTTTTGCCTTCCTGTTCTTCCCCTCCCCTGCAACTACTTCCCCTTGCCTCTTCTACAGGAGATAGTTTACCCTATCCTGTCTCTCCCCATCTGCTCTTGTCACTTTCCTTTCTCACCTCTCAACTTCACCCCTTAAGTATCATCCCTTCTTACCAAATTCAACATGTGCCCTCTATCCATGTATACCTGTAAACATATATACACACATTCATATATGTATCCATATGTTCATATACCCTTCTTCAACTATTTTCATAACGAGAAAGGTTTCATCAGACATAGTTATTGTTTTTCCATGTAGGAATGTTAATAGTTCAACTTTGATAAGTTCCTTTTGATTTCTTTTCCCTGATTACCTTCTCAAGCATCTCTTGCTTCCTGTTTCTAAATGTCAAATTTTCTATTCAACTCTGTTTTTTTCCTCAAGAATGCTAGAAAGTCCTCTATTCCACTGAATGACCATATTTTCCCCTGAAACAAGATACTCAGTTTTGCTGGGTAGGTGACCCTTGGCTTCAATCCCAGCTCTTTTGCCCTCTGGAATATCATATTCCATGCCCTTCCATCCCTCAGTGTAGAAGCTGCCAGGTCCTGGGCTATTCTGAATGTGTTTCCACAATATTTAAATTGTTTCTTCCTGGATGCTTGGAGCATTTTCTCCTTGATCTGGGAGTTCTGGAACCTGGCTATAATATTCCTAGGAGTTTTCATTTTGGGATCCTTTTCAGGAGGTGATCGGTGGATTCTTTCAATCTCTATTTGCCCCTCTGGGTCTAAAACATCAGGGTAATTTTCCTTCAGAATTTCTTGGAGGATGATTTCTATGTTCTTTCTTTGATCATGACTTTCAGGTAGTCCAATAATTTTTTTTTTGAATTTTGAATGAAGTTTATTAATGTTGGCTTTTTTTCCCCTCTCAAATCCAACATCAATTCAGCTGCCAAAGTGATATTCTTTTTTTTTTAAACAAATACTTTATTAACTTCTGTTTTACATCATTCATTTCCGCCAGATTTTGAGTTACAATCATTTTCCCCCCATTATTCCCCTACCCAACCTCGCAGAATAGCAGTCCCACAAGATATCGCTTCCTCCAATCTGCTCTCTCCCATACCTTCTCCCATACCCCCTTCGACTTTTCCATTAGAGGAAGGTGAATCTTTGTGTCCCAATGCCTGCACATCTTATCTCCCAATTATATGCAAAAGAGTATTAATAATAGTATTTATATATATATTTGAAACATTTAATGTTACGACCTCGAATTTCAGATCCATTTCCTTCCTCCCTTGTCACCCATTCCCTCTTGGGAGATAAGTAATTCAGTATATGTTGTACATGTCTAGCTATGCAAAACATTATCATAGTAGATATATTGTACAAGGCTGCTTATAATTCCCTCCCACTCATCCCACCCCCCACCTGGTCCATTCCCTACATGATCCTGTCCCTCTTCTATAGTGGGTACTTCCAACCTCCCCTCCCCCCAAGGATGCCCTCCCATCCATCATCCCTCCTCTCATCCCCCTTCCCCCTATCCTGCTGCAGGTTGAGATATCCCATTTAGTATGTATGTCATTTTCTCCCTGAACCAAATTCAATGTGAATGTGGTTTTGCCTTTTTAGCCTTCCTTATTCTCCCCCTCCTTTGCAACCACTTCCCCTACATGAGATAGTTTACCCTACCATGTCTCTCCCCATCTCCTCTTGCCACTTTCCTCTCTCACCTCATAATTTCATCCCTTGAGTATTCTCCCTTCCCAACAAATTCAACCTATGCCCTCTATCCATATATAACTGTAACCATATACACACACATTCACATATGTATTCATATGACCACACCCCCTTCTTCCATTATTTTCATAGTGAGAAAGATATCATCAGTCACAGTTATTGCTTTTCCATATAGGAATGTAAATAGTTCAACTTTGATAAGTTCCTTTTGATTTCTTTTCCCTGATTACCTTCTCAGGCATCTCTTGCTTCTTGTGTCTGGATGTCAAATTTTCTATTCAATTCTGGTTTTTTCCTCAAGAATGCTTGAAAGTCCTCTATTCCACTGAATGACCATATTTTCCCCTGAAACAAAATACTCAGTTTTGCTGGGTAGGTGACCCTTGGGTTCATTCCCAGTTCTTTTGCCCTCTGGAATATCATATTCCATGCCCTTCGATCCCTCAGTGTAGAAGCTGCCAGGTCCTGGGCTATTCTGATTGTGTTTCCACAATATTGAAATTGTTTCTTCCTGGCTGCTTGTAGTATTTTCTCCTTGATCTGGGGATTCTGGAACCTGGCTATAATATTCCTGGGAGTTTTCTTTTTGGGATCTTTTTCAGGAGGTGATCGGTGGATTCTTTCAACCTCTATTTTGCCCTCTGGATCTAAAACATCAGGGCAATTTTCCTTGAGAATTTCTTGAAGGGTGATTTCTAGGTTCTTTCTTTGATCATGGCTTTCAGGTAGTCCAATAATTTTTAAATTATCTCTCCTGGATCTATTGTCCAGGTCAGTGGTTTTTTCCATGAGATATTTCACATTGCCTTCTAATCTTTCATTTGTTTGGATCTGCTTAACAGCATCTTGATTTCTCATAAAGTCATTAGCTTCCATTTGCTCCAGTCTAACTCTGAAGGAATGAATCTCCTCAGTGAACTTTTGAGATTCTTTTTCCATCTGGCAAATTCGACTTTTTAAGGCATTCTTCTCCTCATTGCCCTTTTGGGCCTCCTTTGCCATTTGAGTTAGTCTATTTTTTAAGGTGTTGTTTTCCTCAGTCAGGCTGTTGACCCTCATTTCATACTTTTCCTGCATCCTTCTCATTTCTCTTTCTAATTTTTCCTCCACTTCTCTTATTTGATTTTTATTTTTCCCCTGGGGCTTTTGGAGCAGGACTTCTGACCTCACAGTCCTTTTCCCGCTCTATGCCCCCAAAATAGGAGTCTAGGGTTGCATTTTCTGTTTCCTTTGCCTTGGCATGTTGCCACTTAATTGCTTGACTTTTGGGCTTGTTGCCACACTATGGCTTTAAGGCCAGCTAGAGGAATTTTCGTCCCGAACGTGGGGGGGGCAACTTCCGTTTCTGGCAAGCTGTAAACCCACCCACAACTTCCACCCTAGATCACAATCCAGATCCAGGGAGGTTAAAGCAAGAGCGATTACCCCCAAGACTGATGCTGGATCTCCCCACGATTTGTAGGCTGGGAGCGGAAATGCCTCTGAAAACTACAAAATGGCGTGTCTCCTCAGAGGCTTCTAGCCCCCAGGGGAGGGAGCTGACGCATTCCCCAAATACAGGTCCCAAAGTCCATAGGACACTAACCTCTTACTTTGTCCTAGGCAAGTCTATGTTGATAATTCTGGGGTCGCCACAGTTCCTGGTGTTCTGGGGTTCCTCCAGCTGGCTGCTGGCCCTGCCGCCCTGGGGCTAAAACCTCGGCTCACGTGGACCTGGGCTCGGCTCGGCTCCTGAGCTCTGCGCTCTGCGCGCTGCTGGCTCCCAGACCACTGCGCTGGTCCTTCCTGCAGGGTGCTGGGCTGTCTTCAGTGGGAGGTTAGCTTCTCTGTGTCGTTCTGTGGGTGCTGGGGCTCCAGAAGTTTTTCAGAGTCCTTTTTTACATAGTTTGTGGAGAATCTGGGGGCAGAGAGGCTTGGAAGAGCTGTTTCTACTCCGCCATCTTGGCTCCGCCCCCGCCATCTTGGCTCCACCCCCCGCCATCTTGGCTCCACCCCCAATAATTTTTAAATTATATCTCCTGGACCTATTTTCCAGGTCAGTGGTTTTTCCCATGAGATATTTCACATTGCCTTCTATTCTTTCATTTGTTTGGATATGTTTAACAGCATCTTGATTTCTCATAAAGTCACTAGCTTCCATTTGTTCCAGTCTAATTCTGAAGGAGTGATTCTCCTCAGTGAGCTTTTGAGATGCTTTTTCCATCTGGCAAATTCGGCTTTTTAAGGCATTCTTCTCATTGCCTTTCTGTGCCTCTTTTGTCGTTTGAGTTAGTCTATTTTTTAAGGTGTTGTTTTCCTCAGTCAGGCTGTTGACTATCATTTCATACTTTTCTTGCATCTTTCTCATTTCTCTTCCCAATTTTCCCCTACTTCTCTTATCTGCTTCTTAAGGTCCTCTATGGCCTGTAGCCAGCTTGGATTTTCATTTGGGGCTTTTGGAGCAGGAGTTCTGACCTCACAGTCCTCTTCCTGTTCTATGCTTTGATACTCTTTGCCCCCAAAATAAGAGTCCAAAGTTGCATTTTTCTGTTTATTTTGTTTCCTTTGCCCGGGCATATTGCCACTTAATTACTTGATTTTTGGGCTTGTTGCCACAGTAGGACTCTGCCATCAGACAGGAGAGCTTTCATCCCAAATGTGGGGTCTTCACAACTTCCGGAGGTTGGGTGGTGTCTGTAAAGCCTCCACACTCTCTGGCAAGCTGGATACCCACCCCAAAGCTCCACCCCAGACCACAATCCAGATCCAAGCAGGTTAAAGCAAGAGCGATTAACCCCCAGACCAATTGCTGGATCTCTCTATAGTTTGCATATCAGAAGCTGGAGCTGCCACTGGTGCTACAAAATGGCCTCTGTGCCATGTTCCCTCAGCAGCTTTTCACCCCCAGGGGAGAAAGCTGATGAGTTCCCCAAATACCAGTCCCAAAGTTCATAGGGCACTAACCTCTCACTTTGTCCTAGGCATATCTGTGCTGATAGTTCTGGAATCGCCACAGCTGCTGGTGTTCTGTGATCCCCCCAGCCGGGTGCTGGCCCGGCCGCCCTGGGGCTAAAACCGCTCCTCACTTGGGCCTGGGCTCTGCTCCCAGAGCGCTGAGCTGTTGGTTCCCAGCACTGTGCTGCCCAGTATCAAAGCACTGCACTGGCTGCTCCCCGCAGGGCTTCTGGGCTGTCCTCAGCAGGAGGTTAGCTTCTCTGTGTTGTTGTGTGGGTGCTGGGGCTGCAGAAGTTGTTCAGATTCCCCTTTCACATTGTTTGGAGGTGGTGTAGGATTTTTTCTTAGAGAGTACATTGATGGATTCTTCAATTTCTTTTTCTAAGATGAGGTTATTTAAATATTCTATTTCTTCTTGCGTTAATCTGGGTAATTTATATTTTATAAAGATTATTTTTTTTCACTTGCTTGATTTATTGATGTATAAGTGGGCAAAATAGATACTAATAATTGCTTTTATTTCCTCTTAATTTATGGTGAATTCACCCCTTTCATTTTTGACACTGGCAATTTGTTTTTCTTTTTTTTCCTTTTTAAAAACAAATTAAACAATGGTTTTTAAGACATACTTCTAAAAAAAGCAAACTGAACCTAAAAAGGATTTACGGTGTCATATCAAATCTTCTTGTATTCTTCATTTCATAAGAAAATACTCATATCTGTTTAGGACTGTCAAAATCATTATTTGGAAGACCTTGAGTTGTTGGCAAGCATAACTAAGATGATCTGTGTGTGTGTGTGTGTGTGTGTGTGTGTGTGTGTGTGTGTGTGTACGTGTGTGTGTGTCCCATTAGAAGAACATCACACAGGCATATCCCATGGGAGCAGTCAGGCTCCATGAAATCATTTTCCTACTTAAAGAAGGCTTTTATTTAAGGACATTTTCATTTCTGCTATCTGTAAAATGGGCACAGCTGTATCAATTCTCCATCTGTGCTGAGGGTGCTACAAGGGTGAGCTGGAAATGACTGTGCAACATGTTGAAGAGCCAATGTGTGATGTCGGAATGCTTCAGCTCCAGCTTGGCTGGCATTTTCCTTTACTCTGCAGCTGTAGTTTGTAAAACAAATGCTTCTAAATTCACAGTGTTTTTCTCACATAAACTATTTTTTTCCAGAGTGATATTTTCCCAAAGGCTCATGCTGACTTAAGTTTCTGGAACCTTGTGGGTGGATGTGCTAAATTAAAGACTTGTATTTAAATTTTCTGCATAACATGGGTGGGTTGGATGCCCCAGAGTGGTTCAGGAAGATGAAGAGATATTCTAGTCCCCCTGGGTGCAAGAATGGTTCCATGCTTCTGTCAAGATCTGTGGCTGATTGGTTTAGAGACCAAGACTTTAGTATTTCCAGGATTCATGATTTCATTGGCAGGTATATTCTCTCCTCTGGCTTAGAGGAGGATCACAACTCTCTTAGGGCTTGGGAGAGACTGTTTGAAAGCTGTCCAGGAGGCCAAATTCATCCCTTTTTCCCTCCCTTGTCTAGTTGCTGCCTCTTCTTTACTGGAGCTGTCTACCACCCACCCTGCCTTTAAGTATTCCCCCAAGGCTTTGTCTTCTTCTCTCCTTTCTTCTGTCTCTCCACTCTTTCACTAGGTCTCCTCTTTAGCTCCCAGGAGTTCTATGGTCACTTCAATATAGATATCTATCATCTGGTCAAAATCTCCTAGACTTCAGTCCCATGTCATCAATTCTTAGATATCTCCACTGGGATGTCACCGAGGCATCTCAAACTCAGTACACCCAAAGTACAATCTACTGTAACTCCCCTACCACACCCATGCCCCAAACCTATTCCTTCTTGCAACTTTTTTCATTACTGTCAACAATAGTCCCATCCTTTGAATCAGCCAGATTTGCATACTTGGAGTCATCCTTGCCTCTTCTCCCTCCCCATAACTCTATATCCAATCAGCTTCCAAATTCTGCTACTTCTGCCTTTCTGATCTCTCTCACATTCAGCTCTTTCTAGTCACACACTCTCACACCTCTCAGCTGAAGCAAAATGGCCTCCAATTTGTTCTAACTTTTTCTATCTCTCCTCTCTCTGATAGATTATCCACAGCCATAAAACTTATTCCTAAAACATGGGGCTCATTCTCACTTCCTCAAAATCATCACTGGTTCTCGCTGCCTGCTAGGATCAAATATAGAATCCTCAGCTTTTCCTTCCAAGCATTTTACAGTCTGATCCATGCCTAGATTTCCAGTCATTTTCCATTGCTCGTAGTTCTCTCTCCATTTGAGTTCAGCAGGCTTATTAGATGTTCCCTTTACATGACCTGCAATGGCCCACCTTTGGGTCGTTGTCAGCACAGTAACCTGTATTTGGAACTCGCTCCCTCCTGACTGTCTTCTCTCAGCCTCCCTAGTATTCTTCAATATGTGTTCAAATGCAACCTGCTACAAGGCCTTTCCTCACCCTGCGTCCACCCCCAAACTCTGCAGCCGCCCATGACTCCTTCCCTATTGAAATGACTTTACATTACTTTATATATGCTTCTGTTCATTTGTCTGTGCACATCTGATTTCCCCTGATAGAATATATTCTCCTCAAGGACAAGAAATCTGACATTTCTGTTGTTGTTATCCCAATGCCTGGCACAGCTCTTTGGGCACAGTCTGGGCTTAATGAATGCTTGTTGGTGACCCTCTGTGAACTAAACTAAGCTACTCCTTGACAATAAGCTGGACAGACTGCCACTGTCCTCAGGTGGAATATGCCTGAGGGTGTGCTCTGCTACCTGGCCTAGCCTCCAGGAGTGGGGTGGGCCACCTCTGGCCTCAAGTAGACTTAGCAAGCACACTTCCTCCCTGAGTTCACTAGCAGAGAGCTCCACTTATAAACCCAAGAAGAGGCAGAGTGCTGCCAAGTGGATATCCAACCTTTCTCCCTTCTTTCTCTCCCAGCTATAATTTAGCCTTGCTCTGAGACATCAGGGAAAGGAATAGGGAAGGTTAGTGACTGTAGCCTAAGTTTGTTTTGTCCTTCCCATCCCAAGCTCCCTTTAGTTGTGTCTGTGGTTCACACCATTTCCATGGCTATAGTTCTCCTGAGAGAAGGCAATTAGCTCAGTTGTAGAGAAATCCTGTCCTACATTCATGGAAATCCATGATTCTAATCCAGGTATACTGTCTTGAGTCCCCCTCTTGCCCTCTTGGGGGTTCTTTTTATTTCAGTCTACCAAATGGTCCCCACCATTAAGAAGATGAAACATGAAAAGGCATCAGCTCCTGTGTTTTGTGCCAAAATCAGACTGTCAGCAGTATCAAGTCCCAAATTTATAGAATTTCTTTATTACAGTGGATACTACCCCACCACTGCTCGTATCATGCTGTTTCCAATATCAGGTGCACCACCATCTCCCCACAAACCTTACTGGACTCATCCCAAGACCCAGAGACTGAAAGTCTCAGGAATTTCAGTGCCCAAAGACCATCATCTCTACCATCTCTGCCATATCAAATACTAGCTCCTGACCAGCTGTCACTGGTAGGCAAGTAAACACTACCCCTGAAGCAAGAGTGTCTCCTCAAAGAATTGGCCTTGCAACCATCATCCAAGGTAATAACACTTCTGGAGATGTGAGCTGGCACTTACCTCTTCAGATGCTGTAGGCCCTCCTTCCTGAGTAATGCTAACAAATGGTGACCTGATAAAGAAAATTCTCACCACAAAGTCCTCAGGATTTTCTCTCTGTCTTTCTGTCTCTCTGTAGAGGGAGGAAGGCAAGGCAATTGGGGTTAGGTGACTTGCCCAAGGTCACACAGCTAGTAAGTGCCAATTGTCTGAGGCCAAATTTGAACTCAGGTATGGTTGGTGCTCTATTCACTGCTCCACCTAGTGCCCCCTCAGGACTTTCAAATGCTTCAGTGTCAAAGAGAGTTATGGGCTAGTCAATGAAAATGACATTAAAGAACATCATAACAAATGTAGTAAGTCAGGTCAACAAGCATCCATTAAATACTTACTAAGCTTGACACTGTGCTAAGTGCTAAAAATGTAAAGAAAGGCAAAAAAAGAAATAAATAATCCCAACTCCCACAGTCTGATCACTAACATTTGTACAGAAGTCCATTTCTCAGGAATTGCCTCCTTTACTTGTATTTTTGTTTCTGAACAAGCTTGCTTTCAGGCCCCTACATCAGTGGGATGGCCAAAGGATAGAGGCAGATGTAAGCAAAGCAAATCTTTGGTACAATTCCCTCTTTTAAATGGGATGGGGCCATGGGACATGGTCAACATTCACCACATTATCATTGGGCTGACAGAGTGAAGAAAAGACCAAGGTGAGGGGAGACCTAGACCCTCCTTGAACATTCAAAAATCATCTCCAACCTTTGCTGAATCTTGGCTCATGGCCTGATACAGCAGAGAATGTCAAAATCGTCTTGTCCAACTACATATTCTAGAAAAGGAAACAGAGAACTTAGGAGAATAAGTGATATTTCTGGAGTGACACATGTAGCCAGTAACAGAGAGAATACCTGACCTCAGCATCTTTGACTCCAAGGCCAATCCTTGTTCCACTGAGTCATCCTTCCTCCCACCTCCCCACCTCTGCCTTTGGTTCTGGAGTAGAGTGGATTAAGAGAGGAGAGAAAGCCAAAGAGCTCTAACTTACTTATAATTTTCATAGAATGACCTCCATGCCCAGAGTGGGATATCTATTTGCCAAATTTCAACCTCCCCTACTCTCCACAGACTTTCCCTGGAGTTTCCTCTTCAGCTCACCCAACGCACAGGACTTCCCTGTAGGACTCTGTTACCAGATTCCAAAAATACTAACATTGATATGCTGGGGACCCTGCTGTCAGAGAACTGTGATTTGACTGGCATAGGGACTTCCCAGTTTAGGAAACTCCCTCCCTCCATCAATGTAGCTCAGCTCTTTCTTCTTCTTAGTAGTTTAGGGAGTTGCCTAAAGC
Source organism: Gymnobelideus leadbeateri (assembly GCA_011680675.1). Taxonomy (NCBI): domain Eukaryota; kingdom Metazoa; phylum Chordata; class Mammalia; order Diprotodontia; family Petauridae; genus Gymnobelideus; species Gymnobelideus leadbeateri. Next base: position 10,990 of record WOXC01009735.1, read on the forward strand.
ACTGAGAGGTAAAGGGACTATCTCAGGAGAAAGAAAAGAAATCCCTGAATCCTCAGGATACAAATAAGCTAGAGTGGCATAAAAAAGTCTAGGCAAGAAGCTAAGAGAAAACTGAAGCCAGAAAGATGCACCTGAGCCAGTCAGGAGTGGCTTCATATAAGGGAAAGCCAATAGGTTGGGCCTTGAAGGAAAGGAGAAACATCAGTAAAGGGAGGAGATGAAGGGGAGGCTGTAATGCCAAGCAAAGGCAACTTTCAAGGTTCAGAATATCAGTATAGTAACTATCCATTTTATTCAGTGACAAATTAAGGCAAAACATTCACAGAACAGAGAAAATCAAAATACAGCATTCACCAAGTATGATTCAATAATTTCCACTCCACCCCTGGGCAGTACATTTAGTCAATCACAAAGTCTCTCTTCTCAAATGGAGATTAAGATTAGTTTCCAATCATAAACAAAGTATATTTATTTGGTCAATTACAGAGCACAAAAAAAGTCAAGTTTCCCACCCCTGGATCCCAACTGAATTGCAATTGTTATCAGTTAACACCACACATCTTCTCAAAATAGGTAGTGGAGTGCACAAAGGCCATCTACCTTTGAGCTACAGCAAGGTAAAGATATCATCACAGCATTTGATACCCAAAGAGTCCTTTTGGACAGGAGACAAGTTATCAGCAATCTCTGTTTCTTGGGAGACAAAGCTTAACAAAGCCACAATATACATTGCCAGTGTCCTCATCAATTCACTCTCTGCCTGCAGAACAGTCTCAGGACCCCTGAAAATATCAGCAAGACCCTCTTCCAGGATTTCTGTAAACATACAACAAGAAAATCCTTCTTTAGGGCTTCTGAACCAACAGCAAGGTTCCAGGACCTCTGCAACAACAGCACTGTCTTTCACCAGTGGACGAATCTGGCAAAACAACATCAAAACAGATAGACAGGGGCGGCTAGGTGGCACAGTGAGTAGAGCGCCGGCCCTGGAGTCAGAAGGACCTGAGTTCGGATCTGACCTCAGACACTTAATACACACAAACAAAAACCTAGCCATGTGACCTTGGGCAAGTTACTTAACCCCAATTGCCCTCCAAAAGCAAAAAAAATAAATAAATAAAAAAAAACAAAACAGACAGACAAAATACCAGCATCACAGCCATGCCTCCTCAGTCCTTGGCAGCTCTGGGTGGCAGGTCTCAAAAGTCCTGGGCAGCTCCAACTGGCCCTCAGCAATCCTCTCTCTCTCTCTCTCTCTCTCCCTCTCCCTCTCCCTCTCCCTCTCTCTCTCTCATCTCCACAATGCTGCTTCCAAAAGTTCTTCTGCCTCTCTCTGCTTGGGCCTTCTCTAAATCCATGGGACCAACTGCTCCCAGTTCAGCCCTCTCTTTTCATGTCAACACGTCCATCCCACAGGTAGAATTCACAAGCTCTGGGTTTCAACACTCAACCTGAAAACCAAGCCAGTACAGAGGGATCTTTAAATTCCATTACTAGTATAGAGACCAAGTCAGAAATCAAGAAAAGCATTAGCAATAGTTTGGCTGGAACACAGAGCAAGTGAAGGAGAAAAGGAGGAGATGGGGATTGTGACCAAATTGTGAAGGCTCTTCACTACCAGTCAGGACTTATACCTACCTTGGTAGGCATTGATGAGCCACAGAAGGGTGTTTTTGTGTAGAGGAATAACATAATTAGTGCTAGGAAGAAGTGGGATGTCATAGAATGGGCACCTGAAGTGAACTTTGAGACCCTGGGTTCAAATCTTGGTCTTGACATGCTACTTATGAGATTTTTGCACATTCCACTATACCTCTCTAAGACTCAGTTTCCTCATCTGCAAAATGATGAGATTGGATTAAAGGAATCCTTATGTTGCTTCCAACTTTAAATTGATAGTTCTGAATCACTTTAATCTCTCTGGGCTTTCATTTTCCCTTCTGAAAGATGAAGAGTTTGAACTACTTGAGGCAGTTAGGTGACACAGTAAATAGAGTGTTGGACTTACCATCAGGAAGACCTAGGTTCAAATCCAACCTCAGCTACTTTAAAGCCATTTTACTCTTGGCCTCTATCACACTTCTTCTTCCTTAAAATGGGAATAATAATAGCATATAACTTCCAGAGATGTTCTGAGGATGACCTGGGATAAAATACACAAAGACTTTCATGGCGGAATAGAAAGCCAGAAGATGGTGGGTTCGGGGCAGCCCGGCTGAACTCTTCTAAACTCAAACAGCTTAGAATAACATTCTTTAGCAAAATAAGATTAAGATAGCAAGCAAATGGTCAATTGGGAGAATTGAGTTAATCACACTGACTCCACCTTATGACTCCATTCTGGAGCCAGCTCGGTTCCCTTTCTGTTCAATTTCAGGGCTTGTCCAATATCTGTCTTGTGAGAAAACATAATTTATTTGTGGGAATTGAGAGAAAATCTTATTGCAGTTATCTGAACTTAGCTCCGTGAGGCTGGGAAAGCAGACTTCTTCCACCTAATGTTTAGAATCCCTGCTGACCAGAAACCTGGTCAGATCCAAAAATTGAGGCAAGAAGTTTCCTTACAATTGTCCATCTCGAGTAACCCATTTATTTCATCTTAAAACTGATCCCATATTGGTCAATCATTTGTTGTTTCCATATTCCTTTGATTGCTTACAGATACTTAGAGAAAGGGGGACACTTCTCATATTCTGGTTTTAGGGAATTTCACCTGTTGGCTCTCACCCTTTCAACTTGGTAAGTCTCTAATCTTTTCTCCAATTAGAAATCAGATTAGACTCCTTAATTATTTTCTTTTAACAATTTTTTATTTGATTAATTGGATTTTTAAATGCATAGTATCTGTCTCCCCTTGAATTATAGTGTCAAAGCTGAGGAAAGTTACTGGTCTTGATTTGTTGGCCAACTGGCATGCACGCTTAATAAATTACCATGTCCAAAAGTGCAAACCTTTGTTTCCTTAATCATTTCAGCTTTCACTACTACATCATCAAATAAAATTTTGGAGTAGCAGAGGGAACAAAAGGTCAGAGTGAGACATATTTCTGGCCCAGGAAAAGTTAAAATGTCATTTTGTGGGTACTGTAGCTCCAACAATTGTTTAGAGTTATTTTTTACACGAATTGGAGAAGGTGTAAGTGGGAGCCAAGCAGAAGTCCTGTTTCTACGCCACTATCATCAAGAAAACAATTTCTTAAAAATCAGAATTGGGCAAGTGGAAGCTAATGACTCCACAAGACAAGAGAAACAATTAAACAAAGTCAAAATGATGAAAAAAATAGAAGGAAATATGAAATAACTCTTCAGAAAAAATAGCTGACCTAGAAAATAGATAATAGACATCATTTAATAATCATTGGACTACCTGAAAGCTATTATCAAAGAAATAACCTAGATGTCATATTTTAATAAATTATTAAATAAAACTTTTCTTATATCTTAGATTTGGAGGATAAAATAATAATTGAAAGAATAAACTCGTCACCTCCTGGCAGAGATCTTGAAATGGAATCTTCCAGGGATATTATAGCCAAATTCCAGAGTTCCCGGGTCAGAGAGGAAATACTTTAAGTAGCCAGAAAGAAACAATTTGGATATTGTGTAGTCACACTCAGGATCACACACGATTTAACTGTTTCCATATAACCAAAAAAAAAAGAGGGCTTGGAGTATGATATTCCAGAAGACAAAGGAATTAGGATTACCATAAAGAATAACCTACCCAGCAAAACTGAGTTTAATTCTTCAGGGAGGAAATGACATTTAGTAAAATAGAGGACTTTCAAGCATTCCTGATGAAAAGAAGGGAGATGAATAGAAAATTTGACATTCAAACACATGACTCAAGAGAGGCATAAAAATGTAAACATGAAAGAGTAATCATAAGAGTCTCAGTAAACTTAAACTGTTTACATTCTTATATGGGAAGATGATACATGTAAAGAACTTTATTATTATTAGGGAAGTTAAAAGGAGTTTATACAGACAGAAAGAATAGATGTGAGCTGATTATGTTGTAATGATCTCAAAAAAAATAAATGGGTAAGAAAGAAGGATGCACTGGGAGAAGGGGGAAGGGAGATATAGAATGAGAAAAATTCTCTCACATAAAAGAGGCATAAAGGAAAAGCTTTTACAGTAGAGGGGAAAATAGGCAGTGGGGTGGCAGGCAATGTTTGAATCTTACTCTCATTGGAATTGGTTCAAAGAAGGAAGAAAAAATTGCCCACACATATGCATATATAGATATGTGTGTATACGTATACTATGTGTGTATATATACATACATGTATAAACACACATGCGCACACACACACACACACACACACACACACACACACACACAAGCTCAGTTGTGCATAGAAATGGAAGTTACCCAATGTGGAAATAGGAGAGAAAGGGGATAAGAGTAATGGGGAAATGATAAAAGGGAGAACAGATTAAGGGAGGCAGTGATTAGAAGAAAATTTTTCTTCTGAGGAGAGGAGAAACAGAGAGAGAGAGAATGAGAGAGGAGAGAGAGAGAGAGAGAGAGAGGAGGAGGAGGAGGAGAAGAAGAAGAAGAAGAAGACGAAGAAGAAGAAGAAGAAGAAGAAGAAGGAGGAGGAGGAGGAGGAGGAGGAGGAGGAGGAGGAGGAGGAGGAGGAGGAGGAGGAGGAGGAGGAGGAGGAGGAGGAGGAGAAAGAGGAGAAAGAGGAGGAGGAGAAAATGGGATTGAGGGAAATACATAGTAATTATAATTGTGAATGTAAATGGGATGAGCTCACCCTTAAAAGGGAAACAGATAACAGAATAGAATAGAAACCAAAATCCAACAGTATGTTGTTAATAAGAGACACACTGGAAACAAAGAAACACACAGAGGTAAAATTAAGTGTTGAAGCATAATCTAATATGATATAACTAAACTAAAAATGGCAGGGGTAGCAATCATGATTTCAGACACAGTAAAAGAAATAGACCTAATTAAATTTTTAAAAATAATTCAATTTAATTATAAATTTATGAATAATATAAATAAAATAAATAAATATATAATTTTTATGAAAATATGAATATAAAAATAAAAGAGAAAAATTAAATTAAATTATAAATAAAATTTAATAAATTTTAAAATTATTTAATTAATTTTTTTTCAATAGACCTAAAAAACCTAATTAAAAATCTAATCAAGGGAACTACATTTTTCTGTAAGGTAACATAGACAATGAAGTTTTATCAATTTTTTTCACATGAAGTTTCTGATAAAGGTCTCATTTCTCAAATATATACTGAGTATAGAACTGAGACAAATTTATAAAAATAAGAGTCATTCTTCCGATTGATAAATGGTTAAGGATATAAACAGGGAGTTTTCAGAAGAAGAAATTGAAGTTATCTACAGTTATGTGAAAAAATACTTTAAAGCATTATTGTTAAGAGAAAGGTAACTTAAAATAATGATGAGGTACAACCTCACAGCTATCAGAAAAGACAAATGCTGGAGGGGATGAGGGAAAAATAGCTACACTAATAAACTTCTGGTGGAGTTTTGAAGTGATCCAATCATTCTGCAGAGTAATTTGGAACTATGTGCAAAGGGCTATAAAACTGCTTACCCTTTGACTCAGCAATACTACTCCTACTTCTATACACCAAAGAGATTCAATAAAAAGGAAAAAAAGACCTGTATGTACAAAAATATTTATAGCAGCTCTTTTTGTGGTAGAATAGTATGAGAAATGAAGGGGATACCCATCATTTGGGGAATGGCCAAACAAGTGGTGACATATGATCCTCGTGAAGTACCATTTTGTTAAAAGAAATGACAAGACAGGGGGGAGGGATGTAGTTTCAGAAAAAATAAAAACCTGCAAAACCTATATGAACTGATGCAAAGTGAAGTGAGAAGAATAAGATCATAGAACTTAGTAACAGCAATGTTATAATGGTTATCAATGTTGTAATGATTAATTATTTTGATTAATATAATGATGCACAACCACACTAAAGAATTCATGATGAAAAATGCTGTTTACCTCTAGAAAGAGAACTTATGAATTCTGAGTGCAAATTGAAGTATAATGGTATAACATTATTTTTCTTGTTTCTTTTTTAATATGGCTAATAAGGAAATGTGTTTTGCATGATTTCATATGTATAATTGATATCATAGTGTTTGCTTTCTCAGTGGATGGTGGAGGACCTGGGAGAGAGGGAGAGAACTTTGAAATAAAAAAGAGGGGGAAAAAAGTAAAGAATGTCTAAAATAAATAAATATTTTAAAGCCCTATGTAAATGTGCCGTAGTGGGGGTAGTAGTAGTAGTAGTGACAGTAGTAGTTGTAGTAGCAGTAGTAGCAGTAGCAGAAGTATTTGAAATCTCAGCTTCCTTCTACTTCTAAATATTTAATCCTCTTGGCCATGGAATACAAGATAAATACAACGGAAGTGTCCTATTCTCAAGCACCTCACTGCAGGCACTCTGAAATTAACATTTGTTTCAAATGCGTTCTAGACAGAGTTCAATGGGAATATAACCTCCCTGTGCCTCTCCTGATCAGAAAACAATATACAATCAAAGAAGGTGGTATAAGCAGTTTGATACTGCCTCCCAGTAGCTGAGGCCTCCAGCAAGCACTTCTGATAAGGAAGAGCCCACGCATATAACACATAGGCCAAAGGGATGCTTCCTTTGTCTCAATGGGGTATTGTGAATGTGGATGAGGTAACAGGACTCCAGGCCTCTGAGAAAAAAGACCCAAGATAAAAGATGTTATCATATGCCAGCTGGGATTTCCCTTAGGGAGAAAGGGGAGGAGGAGAAGGTGACTTCTGAAGCCTCTCCATACATGCATCTGTCTATCCAGCTCATGGATGTTGAAATCCCCCCGCTGTCCCACCCTGTCCAAAAAAAATTCCTTAGATTTAATAACTAAGGCCTAGGGCTAAAACCCTTATATCTGTGGCTATGTAGGTGAGTCCTGGGAAATAACCACTCACAATAGGAGCATCATTGGGTCATTGTCTGAGGTTCTCCATGACTGAAGCCCAAAGCAATCAGACAAGGGAGGTGATTCATTTATAGAACAAGACAAAGCCAGAGGCTGCTGCAGAAGCAGGGGAGAGAACAACTTCTTGCTGCTGGAAAATGAGCCTGGAGAACATAGTGTTTTATTCTTTGGGCCTATTCTGTGTAAGGAGAAAATTTTGGTTAGGTCAATTAGCACTGGGGAAAACTGGGAGGAAAGCCTCCCCTCCCTATTGACAAGGACACACGTTTGATCACATGCCATGGGGATGGTTCACCCCTGCCCTAGACTCCCAGGAATTGCTCAATTCGTCCTTGTTCATGAGACTGCTACCAGGCTGAGTCCAAAGAATGCCAGTGGAAAAAGGTACTTCTGGCTCTAGCTAGTGCACTAGGGAATGAGTCCTTTCTCTAACATCCCCAGACAAGTGGGCTTCAGGTTTTCCTCAAGCCTTCCCACAAGTACAGACCCATCAACTCTCTAGGCTGCCTCTTCCATGTTGGCTGAGCCCATTCGTAAGAAAGTGTCCCCCTGTCCAAATATTCTAATAGCCAGATGGACTTGTGGCAGGATCCAGTTGAATGTTACTTCCTTCATGCCACAAACTATTCCTTCGAGCCTTCACAAGATGTCTCCATTCTTCTCTCAGACCACCCCAGGAAGCCCTCCGCCCCAAGCCTTCTTCACTTCCTCCTGCAATCCCAAGCAAGCCTGTGTCTATCTCTGAAACTCCTCCCCATTCTGCCCACTGGAGGCAAGCAGAACAGGCCTTAGGCTGTCTATCATATGGAAGCCCCTTAAATACTGAAAGCCCACTCGTCCAGTGCTCCTCCTGCTCCCACTCAGATCTTCTGCTTCAAACTATATATGGCCAAAGGCCTGTGTCAGTCCTTCCATGAAATGGTCTCTGACCCTCTGACAGTCCTAATCACCCAACTCTGGAGAGACACTAACTACAATGGGTCCTCAGAACAGAACCCAGAGATGGGGTGGACTTGCGAAGTGCTGAATCTGGGGTCAGGAAGACCTGAGTTAAAATCTGGTTTCAGATTAGCTGTGTGACCCTGGGAAAGTCACTTTACTCTGTTTGCTTTAGTTTCCCCATCTATAAAATGAGTTAGAGAAGGAAATGGCCAACCACTCCAGTATCTTTGCCAAGAAAACCCTAGATGGGGTCAGGAAGAGTTGAACATGATTGAAAAATAGCAACATGTGCCAAACACTCTCCTAAGTGGCTTTTCTGGTTTTTAGCAAATACCTCATTGGATCCTCCCAACAGCTCCGGGAGGACGCTGTTGTAGCTGTCTCCAGTTTGTAGATGAGGACACTGAGGCATTGAGTGCCAGAGCCACGGTCTGTGTCTGAGCCTGGATATGCCAGGGCATGGGAATGACTCCCATTTGCCCTGTCCACTGTGCCCCCCTGGGGATACACAGGTGGCCCCCTAGACAACACCGGGCAGAGAGAGGGTCTTGGATCAGAGTTCAAATCTTGCTGTGACAGTTTTTCATTGTGTAGCCCCTTTGATGCTTGAAAACCCATCATGAGAAGCCCATTAACTTGAACTGACCAATGCTTTTTAAGGATTCTGTTAAGACGAGAATACACAGAGAAGCCTTTGTCATTTACAGGTGAGGGAACTAGTGCCTGGAGAGCTGGGAAGGGACTCCCCCAAGGTGACAGCGCTAAGTATGGTTGAGAGAATCGTGGTCAGCTAGCAGGATTTCTGCAAAGATCTGGGTGGGAGGCCAGGGCAGTAGTGGATTGCAAACTCAATGTAAGTCAGTGCAATTGGGTGGTCAATCAATATTAAGCACCTACTGTGTGTCAGGAACTGTGATAAGTATGGGGATACAAAAAGAGCAAAATACAGCCCCTGACCTCAAAGAATTTACAATCTAATGTGGAGGGCAGCTTGCAAACAAATGTGTACAGAGAAGCCATCTACAGACTAAAGAAGAAACATTGAAGAGAAAGAAGGCACTGGGAGTGAGAGGGCTTGGGGAAGGCTTCCTATGGAAGGGGAGGTTTTAATTGAGTCTAAAAGGAAACCTTGAAGATGATTGGGCAAAGCGAAGGAGGGAGAGCAGCCCAGGCTTGGAGGCCACTCAGGGAAAAAAAAAAGCCTGCAACTGAGAGGTGGAATGTGCTGTTCATGGAATAACCCAGAGGCCAGGATAGGACCTACCTCCCCAAATGAGGGGTGGGACAGCTAGTTGGCACAATGGATACAGCATTGTTTATGAAGTCAGGAGGACCTGAGTTCAAATGTAACCTCAGATACTTATTAGCTGTGTGACCCTGGGCAAGTCACTTAACCCCCCTTGCCTCAAAAGCAAACAAAAGAACAATGAGGGGTCAGCTTCTGGGAACAGAGAGGTGATGGTCTCTCTGTCCTAGACCCTTTAAGTATCTGAAAGCCTGTGATTAGACTTGTTCTATTTGGTAGTAAAAGCCTGAAGCTGGAGAAAAAAGTCAGATTGAGGCTTGATGTCAAAAAAAAAAAAGAAAAAAGCTTCCTCACAGTTGGTGCTGCCCCAAGATGCAATGGGATTCCTAGAGAGGTGGGGGATTTCTTTTACTTAGAGGACTTCAAACAGAGGCAGTGCTTTGCCAGGCATGTCCCAATGGGGTTTCATTTCACATATGCTCTGAAACAGATGACCACTAGGTTCCCTAATTGCCCAGTGCTATGATTCTGGGATATGTGAATTATTTGCTGCTCTCTGAGAAGTGGTCAGGGTTTATATACACATAACTGTAATGCATGCAGCTACTGGATAAATTAAATCAAGTAGGAAGAAAGTACTCTATGTAAGATCTCAAAGGGTAGGTCCTTACCCACTTGGAAGGAGAAGCAGGGACAAGGGGGGCTTCCTAAACCAGGTGGGACTTGAGCTGGGTTTTCTTTTTTTTTTCAGTTTAACAACCTGGGACCAATCCCCATGGTCTCTTTTTGCAGGCCCTCCAGAAGCATTTCTTTGGGGGCAGAGTAGTAAGACCTTTCCCATGAGGGATACCCCAAGCCAAAGAGGCTGCTGTGCCTGTTAGATCTGGGATATAAGACTTTGAGGTCTGGACCTTCTCCAGACTGGATGGAGAGTGGGTGAGAGCAGAATATGCTGAAGACTTTTTATGAGATCCCCTGCTCTCTGTCTGTCAACCCAATAGAATGTGCAGAACCTGGCCCTGTTCTCTGGACATTCTCGGGCCACCTGGAGACATTCAGGTAGACCATCCCTACCACTGGCAGGACACATTACTCTCAGATTTTATTCCACTTCTCCAGATGGCCACAAAACAGATCCAGAAGAGTATGGCAGCAGAAGTAGCTCCAGCTCCAGCCAGGCCGCCACTGACAACACAATAGATGACAGACACACAGGAGAGAAACAGCAGGAAGGCCACAGCAAGGATTGGCCCCAGCGGCTAGGAAGGTGACAGCTCAAACAGGTGCCAGCCCACTTGCACAGGCAAAGCTGTTTTGGGGAGTGGGCCAAGGTACAGGCAGGTGGGAACAGACTACTTGAGCATTCATGGCAGGTGGCAGGCCTGAGGGGATGCAGGGTGAAAAGGGGAAAGGGGATGAATGCAAAAACTGGATCAACCATGCACATTAATTCTGAGGCAGCCAGACCCTGGCAGAAAGGCTGAAGTCAGCTGAAAGGTGGAGCCAAAGTGGATTAAAGGAGAGAGAGAGAGTTCACAATTCTGTGTGCTCTCACTCTGAGGATTCACCAAGTTTGGAGGCTTTTGTCTCTTACTTAACTAAGCAAAGAGATGCTCTACAGGATAAGCACTTGCTCCAATGCAGCCTCCACAGTTATTTCCCTTTATTTCATTCCAAAATCGTTTCCCCAAGAGCTGATCTGACCATGTCACTCCCCTACTTTGAAAACACTTTGGCTCCCTATTGCCTATGGAATTAAACTTAATCCCTTCATTTGAAACACTTCACAACTTGGACCCAAACTGTCTTTCCAGTCTCATTGTATCTTTTTCCCTTCTCTTCACTCAACAATCCCTTCAAACTTTTTTTCCTCCTCTTTTTCATGTAGAACAACCCAACAACTGTCTCCATTGTTTTGTCCTGGCTGTCCCCCAGCCCCCTCCCACCCTTCTTGGAATTCTCCTCATCTCTGATTCTTAAAATCCCTTATTTTCAAAACTCAGTCCAAGCACTGAAATCTACACGAAACTTCCCTGATCCCCCCACCACCTTGCCCCATATATTTTGCCTTTACTTACATATTCATGCGTATTATTTCACCTGATATAACATATTTTATTTTAGGTTAGAGACCAAATCATTCTTTTGTCCCCATATTTCCAGACCCTAACACTGTATATGGAACATAGTACATTATAGCAAAAAAAAAGTTTGCTGTATATTAATTGATATCAAATTGCTTACTTTCCCAAAGGGAGATATGAGGGAGGGAGAAATGCTAAAACTCAATTAAAAAGAGAATTTTAATTGTTATAGATAATTGGGAAATGTTTAACTGTGTGTGTATATATATATATATATATATATATATATATATATATATATATATACATATAGAGAAGAGAGAGAGAGAGAGAGAGAGAGAGAGAGAGAGAGAGAGGGAGGGAGAGACAGAGACAGAGAATTAGAGGGATGTTTGTTGCTTGTTTGCTTGACAGATTCTGAGCCAATCCTGGGGTGCTGCTGGAACCTCAGTTATTGTCAGAATCTTTGACAATTCATGGATTTTCCACATACTCATCATTTTTGCCTGATGCATAATGGCCTCTTAGTTGAATCATGTCCACCTGTTGCCTTTTTGATTCCATTTCTGTTGCTTCCTAATCTCCATTCTTCCATGATAGTACCTCACTTCACTCTCTGATGTTTCAAGTTAGAAGGGGCTTTGGAGATGATGTCCCTTCTTCCTGCCAAGGCCAACTCCACTATTTGTGTCCATCTTCTCCCATCTGTTCTGGGAGTGTATTGCTTCATTCTTTCCCTTTCTGCCTAATTGTCAACCTCTCCTTATCTCATAGTTACTTCTATGATACCTACACATAGTTCTTGATCTCCCCTATCATTAACAAAAAACAATAGTCAACTCTTCCACCCCCTCAAACTATCATCCTACATCGCCTTCTTTTCACAGCCAAACTCCTAGAAAAATGTTATCTATATCTATAGTCCTTGCCTCCACCTTCTCACCTCCTACTCACTCAACAGTGACTTACAATCTGGCATCCATCCTCATTACACAACGGAAATGCTCCCAGGTCACCAATGGTTTCTTTATGCTAAGTCCTATGGACTTTTCTCAGTTCTCATCCTTCCTTACCTTCCTACAGTTTCTGACACTATTGATCTCTAATCCTTCTAGTTGTTGTTTTCACCCCTGAATTTCACAATTCTATCACCTTGTACTTCTCTCTCTTCATGTCTGATTAACATTTCTAAGTCTCCTTGACAGCACCATGGCCTTCCATGTTCCTATGAGTGGATACAAAATCATGTATCTGTGAGTGAATACAAAAATTCCATCCCAGAACATCTTTACAGTCTATAATTTCATCAGTTCTTTGGGCTCAATTATCATTTCTTTTTTTTTAAACAAATGCTTTATTAACTTCTGTTTTACACCATTCATTTCCGCCAGATCTTGAGTTACGATCATTTCCCCCCATTATTCCCCTACCCAACCTCCCAGAATAGCAGTTAAACAAGATATCGCTTCCTTCAATCTCTCTCTCCCATACCTTCTCCCATACCCCCATCGACTCTTCCATTAGAGGAAGGCGAGTCTTTGTGTCCCAAAGCCTGCACATCTCATCTCCCTATTACAAGCAAAAGAGTATTAATAACAGTATTTATATATATTTGAAACATTTAATGTTACGACCTTGAATTTCAGATCCATTTCCTTCCTCCCTTGTCACCCATTCCCTCTTGGGAGATAAGTAATTCGGTATATGTTGTACATGTCTAGCTATGCAAAACATCATCATAGTAGATATATTGTACAAGGCTGCTTATAATTCCCTCCCACTCATCCCACCCCCCACCTGGTCCATTCCCTACATGATCCTGTCCCTCTTCTATAGTGGGCACTTCCAACCTCCCCTCCCCCCAAGGATGCCCTCCTATCCATCATCCCTCCTCTCATCCCCCTTCCCCCTATCCTGCTGCAGGTTGAGATATCCCATTTACTATGTATGTCATTTTCTCCCTGAACCAAATTCAATGTGAATGTGGTTTTGCCTTTTTAGCCTTCCTTATTCTCCCCCTCCTTTGCAAACACTTCCCCTTGCTTCTTCTACATGGGATAGTTTACCCTACCCTGTTTCTCCCCATCTCCTCTTGCCACTTTCTTCTCTCACCTCATAATTTCATCCCTTGAGTATTCTCCCTTCCCAACAAATTCAACCTATGCCCTCTATCCATATATAACTTTAACCATATACACACACATTCACATATGTATTCATATGACCACACCCCCTTCTTCCATTATTTTCATAGTGAGAAAGATATCATCAGTCCCAGTTATTGCTTTTCTATATAGGAATGTAAATAGTTCAACTTTGATAAGTTCCTTTTGATTTCTTTTCCCTGATTACCTTCTCAGACATCTCTTCCTTCTTGTGTCTGGGTGTCAAATTTTCTATTTAATTCTGGTTTTTTCCTCAAGAATGCTTGAAAGTCCTCTATTCCACTGAATGACCATATTTTCCCCTGAAACAAAATACTCAGTTTTGCTGGGTAGGTGACCCTTGGGTTCATTCCCAGTTCTTTTGCCCTCTGGAATATCATATTCCATGCCCTTCGATCCCTCAGTGTAGAAGCTGCCAGGTCTGGGCTATTCTGATTGTGTTTCCACAATATTGAAATTGTTTCTTCCTGGCTGCTTGTAGTATTTTCTCCTTGATCTGGGGATTCTGGAACTGGCTATAATATTCCTGGGAGTTTTCTTTTTGGGATCTTTTTCAGGAGGTGATCGGTGGATTCTTTCAACCTCTATTTTGCCCTCTGGATCTAAAACATCAGGGCAGTTTTCCTTGAGAATTTCTTGAAGGGTGATCTCTAGGTTCTTTCTTTGATCATGGCTTTCAGGTAGTCCAATAATTTTTAAATTGTCTCTCCTGGATCTATTTTCCAGGTCAGTGGTTTTTCCCATGAGATATTTCACTTTGCCTTCTAATCTTTCATTTGTTTGGATCTGCTTAACAGCATCTTGATTTCTCATCAAGTCATTAGCTTCCATTTGCTCCAGTCTAACTCTGAAGGAATGAATCTCCTCAGTGAACTTTTGAGATCCTTTTTCCATCTGGCATATTCGACTTTTTAAGGCATTCTTCTCCTCATTACCCTTTTGTTCCTCCTTTGCCATTTGAGTTAGTCTATTTTTTAAGATGTTGTTTTCCTCAGTCAGGCTGTTGACCCTCATTTCATACTTTTCCTGCATCCTTCTCATTTCTCTTTCCAATTTTTCCTCCACTTCTCTTATTTGATTTTTAAAGTCCTTCTTAAGGTCCTCTATGGCCTGAAACCCACTCATGTTTTCCCCTGGGGCTTTTGGAGCAGGACTTCTGACCTCACAGTCCTTTTCCCGCTCTATGCCCCCAAAATAGGAGTCTAGGGTTGCATTTTTCTGTTTCCTTTGCCTTGGCATGTTGCCACATAGTTGCTTGACTTTTGGGCTTGTTGCCACACTATGGCTTTAAGGCCAGATAGAGGAATTTTCGTCCCGAACGTGTGGGGGGCAACTTCCGTTTCTGGCAAGCTGTAAACCCACCCACGACTTCCACCCTAGATCACAATCCAGATCCAGGGAGGTTAAAGCAAGAGCGATTACCCCCCAAGACTGATTGCTGGATCTCCCTACAATTAATTGCAGGCTGGGAGCTGGAGCTGCCTCTGAAAACTACAAAATGGCGTGTCTCCTCGGCGGCTTCTAGCCCCCAGGGGAGGGAGCCGACGCATTCCCATAGGACACTAACCTCTTACTTTGTCCTAGGCATGTCTATGTTGATAATTCTGGAGTCACCGTGGCTGCTGGTGTTCTGGGGTTCCTCCAGCCGGCTGCTGGCCCTGCCACCCCGGGGCTAAAACCTCGGCTCACGTGGACCTGGGCTCCGCTCAGCTCAGCTTCACGCTGTTCGCTGCCAGGTCCCAGACAGCTGTGCTGGTCCTTCCTGCAGGGCTGCTGGGCGGTCCTCAGTGGGAGGTCAGCTTCTCTGTGTCATTCTGTTGGTGCTGGGGCTCCAGAAGTTGTTCAGAGTCCCCTTTTACATAGTTTGGGGGGAATCTGGGGGCAGAGTGGCCCAGAGGATCTGTTTCTACTCCGCCATCTTGGCTCCGCCCAATTATCATTTCTTTATAGATCTACAACAGCAGTCCCTATGCCTTTCCTGAATTTCAGTCTTACATCCTCAACTTCCCAATGGAGGTGTCATAGGCAACTTAGCTTAACATGTCTAAAACCAAACTCATTATCTTTTCCCTAATGCCTATCTTTCTCCTCATCTTCCCTATTTCTGTTGAGGCTACCATTATGCTGTTGGTAACCCAAGTTTGCATCCTGAAAATTCTCTCTCTCTCTCTCTCTCTCTCTCTCTCTCTCTCTCTCTCTCTCTCTCTCACACACACACACACACACACACACACACACCAAATAAGTTGACAATTTTTGTCTAACTCCTCAATCCTTCTCAAATTGCTCTTCTCTATGATAATCTGACTTTGACCCCCCAAGGCTAGAAGAGTAAAAGCAAACTTCTCATTTAGAAAAGGGGAGCTTTGCCTTGAAACAAGTTCTACTGCTTTTAGAGTTGAAAATCAATGGGTGTTTTCTCCAAGTGACTTTTCCTCATGAAATGAGAATCATTGTGCTATATGGGTCACAAAGAAAAAAGAAATAGCACTCAATTCAACCATATTGTTGCTTCCAGGATCTATTGCCTGCTCTTAAAGTTATCGTAGTTCTCTTCCCAGATTTATAGACTGCTAACCCAACCAAATATCCTCCTTCCCCTTCCTGGATCTTTCTATCTCCCTGCCTCTGACTAAACCAATAATTGTCCCTTGTATCTTCTTTCCAATAATTTATAATTCATATGCTCAGTACTCCCTATTTCTGTCCAAAGTTTACCCCTAGATGTTGCTGCATCAGATTCCCACCTGCTACAGTTTCCTTCCCTGTCTGGGTCTCCCTAGAGCCAAGACTTTCCATGCCAATTATGTAAACTGAGAGTCCCATCATGAGCAGCCAGTACCTCTGTGGTTAAACCACTGGACCACCTTGGGATTATTATGGTTTGTGGGAGTGTGTGTGGGTTACAGAATGATTCTGTCTTGGGTTTGAGGCTTTGCTTTTGGTTTTTGGTTGTTGAATTATTTGAGTTATTTTTGCCCTTGGGTTAATTTCTTTTTGAGATGTGTAATTGTATATTCTCCTTCTGATGCTTCTTGGTAGACAAGGAGGAGGAGGATGTGGGGGAGGGGAGGAGGAGAAGGAGGAATAGAAAGAGAAGGAGGAGAAGGAGGAGGAAGAGGAAGAGGAGGAGGAGGAGAAGGAGGAGGAGGAGGAGGAGGAGGAGGAGGAGGAGGAGGAGGATGACAATGATTATGGACTAAAGTTTGTTTTCTTTCAATGAAGCCTAATGCTGGTGAAACAGGATAGAGGTCAATTTCCAGAAAAGATGTCTGAGCACCTCAGTTCTATACAGTCTAAATAATCTTTGAATTTTTCAACTGGGAAAATATTTTTGGTAGGTTTTAAGTCTGCCCCAGGTTACAAAGATTTCCTGTTCTTTGCAACTTCGAGCACTGAGAAGAGAATGGTTCCTTGGGGATGCTGGGATCGATTTGAACTATTGCTCAACCTTTTGCCTTCTGGGCTGCACATGGTGACTCAATCTTATGAGGAATCTTGGGGTTCTCTCTCCCTCCCCCTTTCCAAAAGCTTCATACATTATTCGAGTGATGCTACAGGACACATGCGGGCTACCCTTGACTAAAAGATGATGCCACTTACCCCACACCTGGCATTTGGGCTTGAGCCTGAAGAGTTTTGTTTGGTTTTGTTTTTGCTTTTGCTTTTTGTGTAGTAGAGATGGCTTTGCAATGAACCATTCACAAGCTCTCATTTGTAAGAGAGTAGTTTGGGGTAAAGAGTAGCCAGGGGCATGAAACCAAGCAAAGCTTGCTTGTTTGTTTTTGCTTTGTTTTTATCTGGACCTTGGAGTTCATTACTGTGTGTAACTTCAGGAATGGAAAATCACTCCACTAATGAGTAGCTGCAATGCTTCTGCTACAGTAAAGCAGTTAAGTGGAATAGTGAATATAGTGCCAAACTTGGAATCAAGATCTGTGTCCAAATCCTAACTAAAAAACTCATTAGGAGTGTGATGCTAGGCAAGTTATTTAATATCTCTGAGGTTTTCTAATCTGTAAAATGGGGTACTAATTGCATGTACCTCCTCACTAGATTGTTGTGAGAACCAAATGAGTTAGCGTAATGTACTTTGCAAATATTGAAACATAAATGCTAATTTTTGTTTAATACATCATCATCACCATCACTATCATCATCATCTTCACCTCCATCTTCTTACCAAATTGCCAACAGAGAACAGAGGGAGGGAAGGAGTTGGAAACCTAATTTTGAATTCTTCCTTTACTGCTTGTAAATTGCATGATCTGTAATGAGTTCCTGGCCTTCTCTAGATTGCAATTTCCTCATTTGTAGAATGAAGGGATTAGACTCAATAGCCTCCAAGGCCCTGTCAGCTGCAAGTCCATGACCATTCTAAGTGTCCCTAGGAACCACATTAGATCCTTTAACCCCAGTCTCTACCACACTAGATTGCTTCTGCCTGGGGTTCAGGTGTTCCCCTCAGGCCAAGGGAACATTTCCTTGGTGTTCTGCAGTCTGAACCCCAAGAGGCCACCAGTCTCCCATCCTGCCATCCCAGAATTTCTAAGATTGGTAGTTCCTTTGGGTAATTATTTTTCTTCAAAGAAATTATAGCCTCTAGGCAACCTAGTAAATGACTTTCAAGAAACGCCATGTCCACAGATTTCATGGTCCCAACTCTCTTGGAAGCTAGGGTCTTCATCAGGTGGTAGAATCATCATCCATTCCTTATTCTGGCAGCAAAGCTTCCCCAGTAGGGAGGATGCAACCATGGAGGGAATCTGCTGGCTTCAAGTACCCAGGCCTATGTCTGTCACAGAAAGGGCTATATAAATGGCTTCAATGGGGTAAATTCCCCAGAGCTGTACTGATTCCTGCATTGGCTACATCATTGCTCCCATTATTTCCTCATCTGCAAAGATTTTGTTAGTCTCAGTATGTTGTGGCAGCCTCTGCAACTTCTGCATGAAGCACATCATCTTCTGGAGGACCTTGAATTTCTCCATACCTCTTTTCCCTGTACCTGGCCTCATCCCCTACTTTTCATCATCTCATCTGGGAGAAGAGGATCAAGGATGCCCTTCCTTCACCTCCATTCCACTCCTGTCCTTATGTAATGGGATCTAATGTAAGCTATGCTGGAGTGGGTGACAAAAAAGGCATGTGTTCAAACCTACCTCAGGCATTATCTTTCTGGCTGTAACCAAGTCCCTTAACTTGTCAGATATTTATTTTCCTCACCCATAGGCCCTACCATGGAAAGTTATTGTGAAGATCATATGAAAGAATGTATTTGGAAAATGGACTCACAAAAGTTTAATATACTCTACAAAGACCAGTTGTGCATACTTTGACACTTCCCTGTATTATATACACATATGTATGTGTGTATGTATAATATATGTATATATGTATATATGTATATACACATACACAAATGGATAAATATTATATTTCACATATATCTATCTGAAAGGAACCTCAGAGACCATCTAGTACAACCTTGTCACTTTCCATCTGAGAAAACTGAAACCCAAGGAAGTTCCTCATAACTTTCCTAAGGAGCTAGAAGGTGCTGGAGAACAACCCTCTAATTTTAGGAAGGGGATAGGGAGAGAATTGAAACCCCTCACCCAAGGTCACAGAAGCATCACACATTTGGAATTTGAGCCTAAGATGTTTATTTTTTTCCACATATCAAGCATTCATTTATTTTCTCCTTTCCTTTCCACCTCCCCTATGCATTGTGGTGAGGGGAAAGGATAGATAGAAAGAGATGCAAAGTCACTGTATCACAGAAATGAAGTCAAGCAGAATAAATCCCCTCATTAGTCACAGCCAAAAATGTTTCTTATTCTGAATATTTGTCCCACCATCTCTCTATCACAAGGTGGGCAAAAATCTTTATCAGTCCTCTGTCAGCATGGTTGAACATTTAGTTGATTAGGGTTCTTATGTAGTTCAGAATTTTTCATTTTTCCAATGGTGTTATGATATAAATTGTTGTCCTGGTTCTACTCATTCCACTCTTCATCAGTTCATACAACACTTCCCATGTTTCTCTGAAACCATCTTTTCCGTCATTCTTTATAGCATAGTAATATACAATTTGTTAATTCATTCCCCACTTGATGGGTTCCCCATTAACTTCCAGGGCTTGTTGGCCAACACATAAAAGAGATGCTATGCAAATCTGGTTCTCTAGGTGCTAGGCTACAGGACCATATGGGAGACAGGTTTTGTGAAAGTTCCACCATGCCATGATACTTTGATGGGCCCATGAGTTTATCTGGGTGTCATGTCCTACATCTTGGGTCACTCTTGTCCATGTCTTCCAGTGAGACCTCACAGAGAAACTTCCCAACATGCCAAGCAGTTTCATTTAAAATGATCATGAAGACACTCATACCCCTACTCCCTACCTTTTCCTCCGGAATTGATGATCCAATCAATATTATTGTCATTCCTCTGAATAGTGTGATCATCTATTGCCTTTTGACAACTGCAGCTTTTATAGGCAGGAGCTCCCTTTCTTGTTCTCCAGATTCTATTTCTGTGTACCCCTATCAATCTGTGTGCCATCCCTCAGGTGTGCCCTTCCCATTTTTGTGTCTCCTTTCATCAGCCTTCAGGAATTCCTTCTGAATTGTTTCTAAAATATCTTTCAGAGAAATTCTGTTCCATTGAAATGGTCAGAGTTTACATTCTGTGATTCTTTGGGTTTGGTGTTTTGTTTCACCAATTGACTGCCATATAGTCATTTCCTTTCCAGAACGCTGGGTGGTGCAGAGGATAGAGCACTGAGCTTAGATTCAGGAAGAGCTAAACTCGAATAGGACCTCACTAGGTCTGTGACCCTAGAAGAGTCATTTAACCATCATCTGCTTCAGCTTTCTCAATTGCAAAATGGTAATGATAGTAATAGAACCCAACTCCTGGGGTTGGTGTGAGGATCAAAGGAGATATATGGTAAGGACTTAGCTCAGTGTCTGACACAAAGTAGATTCTTAAATAAAAACTTCCTTTATTCCTTCCTTCCTTCCTTCCTCCTTCCCTCCCTCCCTCCTTCACTCTTTCACTCCTTCCTCCTTTCCTTCCTTGTTTTTGTCCTTGCCCAGAAAACTCTTCCAACATACCCATCACTACCTAGCTCACTCCTACCTTTCCTTCCCCAGTTATTAATCTCTTTTGTCTGCCCCTTCCACCAGAGCCCCCACTTCACTGATAACCGGCTCCCCTTTTATCCTTAAGCCTTTTTCATACTCCATCCACTTGTGTGGCTTTCCTGTGGAGATAGCTCACCTCTCAAGGTCTCTCCAGGGCTAGCTCTTCCTTTTCCCATGCCCCCAGCACACAAGGCCAGGGCAGGAGCCTAGCTTTCTTTTCCTATTTCCAAGCAGGTTCTCCGCCCCTTGGTCTCAATAACTCTTCTTGGTCCAGGTCTACAGAATCCAGTTTCTTTAGAGTGTCCAGATCCTTCTCTTCATTGTTTAACCATTTATTAAGGACACTTGTACCTTCCTCAGTAACTTCAGCACAGTGCTTAGTTTTATTCCTGCCTCATTCTCCCCAAACCATTCAGAGCCATCGTGATGCACTGGGAAGACCATTTGTTTTGGAGTCAAAGGCCTCTTGTTTGAGTCCAGGTCAGCCTCTTACTACTTGGATGACAGTAGGGAAAAAACAAACCTCTTTGGCTCTCTTGAAAATTGAGTTTTGTACTAAAGACTTTTTGATTCTTTCTAGTTCTAGATTTAAGATCCTTGGCAGCTTGAATGTTCATAGTTACAACCTTTTGACCACCCTGTGGTTGTTGTTCACTTGTTTCAGTATTTCTAACTCTTCAGAAGCCTATTTGGGGTTTTCTTGGCAAAGACACTAGAGCAGTTTGTCATTTACTCCTCCAGCTCATTTTACAGATGAGGAAAGTGAAGCAAACAGTATTAAGTAACTTCCCCAGTGTCACATAGCTATTACATGTCTGAACACAGATTTGAAATCAGGGAGATGAGCCTTCCAGACTTCAGAACAAGCTCTCAGACACTGTACCAGCTGGTGCTTCTTGGCAACCCTAGCATCATATAAGTTTTTTGAGGGAAAGCTCTATGTTGTTTATTTTTCCCCTTTTGTCCATACTGGCTATCTCTCTACCTTATGCATAGTGAGAACATGATAGGTGCTTGTGGAAATGCATTATGACCCACAATGATTCCAGAAGACTGATGATGAAGCATACCACCAGCCTCTGAGCAGAGAGGTGACATATTCAATATTCAGACTATGACTTACCCTTTGGGATCTGGACAATGTAGTATTTGTATGTTACAAGTTGCTCTGCTTTCCTTTTTATCCTTTTCTCTTAAATTATGAGTATTTGTTCATTTAAGATAAAAAATAAAATGAAAAAGAAAACATTGCAGTCACCTATAGGCATGCCATACCTTTGGTGTCTCCAGTCTCATACTGTGTCTCCTAATTACAAAAGCTCTCCCTCCAGTTGCAATCTTTTTCTTCCTAAACCTATTTTTGTCCTTGTTATGACCTCTATTTTCTTGATTCTCTTCTACCCTCCATGTTTATCACTCCTCTTTCTATTTCTTTCGATTACTAACCTGACCTTATTAAACTACTTCAACAAAGCAGAATCCTAACCCAAAATCCATCTTGAAATTACTTGACCTCCCCTGCTAATTCTCAATCTTGGATCACTCCTACCAGTAACCTTTTCTCTTCCCATTCCTAAATTATTGATAGTTACTAAAAAAAAAATCATGAAATCTTGGTGACTGTGTCTACTGCATGTTAATATCATCTAAACTCACTTGCATCCTAACTGCTCGAGGGGAATTCCTTTTTTTTTCCTGTCTCTGCTTGTCTCTGTGCCCTTTCTCACACTATCTTCTGCAGCTCCTGAAAACCTCTTCTTTTGTCGATCACACAAATCTACCTTCACTATTTGTCTCTCGACAGATTAACTTAGAGGATAGAGGTCATAAAGG
Organism: Gymnobelideus leadbeateri; assembly: GCA_011680675.1. Lineage (NCBI taxonomy): Eukaryota > Metazoa > Chordata > Mammalia > Diprotodontia > Petauridae > Gymnobelideus > Gymnobelideus leadbeateri. The sequence goes on from WOXC01009735.1 coordinate 33,405, forward strand.
ATGACTCTCTCTTCCCCTCAAAACCAATAGCCCTGGGTTTATCTGGCTCATTCAAAGGGTTGAAGAGGTAAAGGCATTCTCATGGGGATTGTCCTCCTTTCATCCAGTCTCATGAGGAAGTAGTCCAAAGTCTTTCCCAGTCTGAGCACTCCACCTAGGCATGCCTTTGTTTTCATTCCTTCCAACTTTCTCCAATATTTTGGATCACTCCTTTTCCTTCTTTGTCAGTCTACCCCTTTGTACTAACTCATTCATTTCTACAAACAAGATCAAATCTCCTCTGTCCTCAAAACAATGACTGACTCTGCTACCATGCTCAAGTTCTTTTCCAGGGCGCTCCTCCTATTCACTGTCAATATTCTAGAAAAGATGTTTTATATTCATTGCTTCCTGATTCCCAATGCTCATGATTATTGACTTTCTTAAAGAAGTTTTCTCCCATCCCCACAACTTGATTGAAAATGTTCTCACTGCGGTCTTCAATTCATTTAACTCAGCATTTGATTCTGCCTCAATGTTTGGCACTTTGCCTACTCCCTCTCTTTGATTGATTTTCGTCCTTTGGTATGCCCTTCTTGGTTCTTTTACTTGTCCAACTGCTCTGTCTCAGTCCAGTTGGCTAGATAATAATCTATGCCCTGTCACCTGCATTCATCCCTCTTCTATTTTCCTGTCTTTGCCCCCTTGGTGATCTCAACTCCCATGTTATAAATTACCTCTTCATAGGTAACTTGGAAATTGGCATATTTCACCCAATTTTTTCCCTGTGATTTGTGGGTTTTTTTTTGTAATTTTCACCTGCCCACAGAATATCTCTACCTAGATGCCTCCACAGCTCCTTGAATGTGGTATATTCAACTTTAAACTTAAGATCTTCCTTTCAAGTCCAGCTCCTCTTCCCAACATTTCTGCTCCTGTTAATAGCACCAAAATCCTCCCATCCACTATGCTTAAAACTCTAGAATAATCACTAACCCTTCCCATTCATATATCCCTCAATTAATAAAGAGGATTGTTAAGTCATATAATTGTAACACCAAAACGTTTCTGCAATCTATTCCTTATTTTCTACCCATGTGGCCAACAGCCTAGTCTAACCCTTCATTCTTGGTTTTAATCCCAGCTCCTTTGCCCTCCAGAATATCATATTCCAAGCCCTTCCATCCCTCAGTGGAGAAGCTGCCAGATGCTGTGTTATCCTGATTGTGTTTCCACAATATTCAAATTGTTTCTTCCTGGCTGTTTGTAATATTTTCTCCTTGATTTGGGAATTCCAGAACCTGGGTATAATATTCCTAGGGGTTTTCTTTTTGGGATCTTTATCAAGAGGTGATCAGTGGATTCTTTCAAACTCTATTTTGTCCTCTGGCTCTAAAACATCAGGGCAATTTTCCTTGAGAATTTGTTGAAAGATGATTTCTAGGTTCTTTTTTTGATCATGCCTTTCAGGTAGTCCAATAATTTTTAAATTATCTCTCCTGGATCTATTTTCCAGGTCAGTGGTTTTTCCAATGAGATATTTCACATTACCTTCTATTTTTTCATTTGTTTATATCTGTTTAATAATATCTTGATTTCTCATAAAATCACTAACTTCCATTTTCTCTAATCTAATTCTGAAGGAATGATTCTCTTCAATGAATTTTTGAGATTCTTTTTCCATCTGGCAAATTTGGCTTTTTAAGGCATTCTTCTCCTCATTGCCTTTTTGAGCCTCTTTTGCCATTTAAGTTAGTTTATTTTTAAAATGTTATTTTCTTCAGGCAGGTTGTTGACTCTCATTTCATAATTTTTTCCATCATTCTCATTTCTCTTTGTAATTTTTCCTCCACTCCACTTAGTTGGCTTTCAAAATCCTTCTCAAGCTCCTCTATGGCCAGTAACCAGCTCATATTTTTCTTGGAAGCTTTTGGTGCAGGGACTTCACTGTCTTCACTGTCTTCCTCCTGTTCCACGCTTTGATCCTTTTTGTCACCAAAATAGGGGTGTAAAGTTGGTTTGCTCTGCTTAGTTTGCTTCCTTTGCCTGCTCATGTTGCCTCTCAATTACTTGACTTTTGGGCTTTTTGCCACAGTAGGACTCTGCCACCAGACAGGGGAGCTTCATCCCAAATGCTGGGTTTTTCTCAGCTACCAAAGTTATTAGTTGGGTGTCCTCTCTGAAGCCTCCACAGACTCTGGCAAGCTGGTCACACACCCCAGGACATCCACCCTAGACCAAAATCCAGTTCCAAGCAGGTTAAAGCAAAAGTGATTACCCCTCAGACTGGTCCCTTGGTCCCCCTACAATCTGGATGCCAGGCCCTGAAGCTGCCATGTGGTGGCAGCTGCACCAGGGTGCTTCAGTGGCTTCTCACCCTGGGGACAAAGGCTGACCACACTCCCAGCTACTGGATCTCAAAGTCCACACTGCACTGACCTCTCACTTTGTCTTTAGCATCTATTGTTGATAATTCTAGACACCACCACAGCTGCTGGTGATCTGAAGTCCCTCCAGAGGGTGGCTCATCATTCCCGCCCTGGGGCTAAAACCTCTGTCTCATGTGGGGCTGGGCTCAGCTCCTACCAGAGTGCTGTGCTGGCCACTTGCTGCCGGCCTGCCAGGCTGTCCTCAGCAGGAAGTTAGCTTCTCTGTGTTGTGGGTTCTGTAGCTCCAAAATTTGTTCAGAGTCACTTTTTACATGAGTTGGAGGTGGTGGGAGCCGGAGCCCCTGGAAGTCCTGTTTCTACTCTGCCATCTTGACTCTGCCCCCATACTAGTCTTCTTTAGTGAATCAAAACAAGCAAAACCATTGGCTGGTCCTGACCTTGTCCTGCTACCTCCCATCTCCCTGCACAACCACAAAGAACATCTTCTCCTGCCATCCTCTGAAATGCATCCCTTCCTCATACATTCCTGTTGAACTGCTCTTTCTTTGTTTGGTAAATGCTTCCATGATTCCCATAGCTAAAATTACTTGCCTCCATCTTATGTTTCTCAGTGCATGTTACCTGGATTTCCCTCTTGTCCTCATCTAATCCTACCAAGCATGATACAAACTTGTGTCCACCCTTAAGGACAGGGAATATCTTATATTTATATGGTCATCAGATTATCAAACCCTAATTGCACAGGCCATAAAGGCTTCTCTGGGTTAGTCTCCTGGCTTTCCAGAAACTGAGATCATTTCTGTAGCCCCAGGTGAGGACTTTAGTGTATCTTCTTGGAGTGATTCTAACTAGAGTATTAGGCTCACTTATGTATACTTCATTTGAAGAAAAAAATAGGAATTTTATAGAAAGTCTCTTGAGTAAGGAGATTGGGATGGAGAAGAACCTTCCATTCATTTCATCTCAGATTTAACCAAGCAGCCTAAGGATATGCTTTCATTTTGCATCTTCACCTTCTAGCACATTGTCTGATGTCTAGTAAACATGTAATAAATGTTTGTTAACTGCTTGACTAGAGCTGGAAATGAGTGAGAATGTTTCATATAGTGAAGAAAAGACTTGGGTTGTGAATTTGTATGTTAGTGTTTGTGTGTACATGTGCATAAGGCAGGGTATTCTAGCTACCTCTCAGAATTCTAAGGGCTTCTCCATGGAAGATGTATAAAACTTGTTCTCTTTCACCTGAGAGGGTAGAACTAGGGACAATTGGCTGAAGTTACAATGAAGCAAATTTAGGCTTGGTAAAAGGGGGATGTTTTCCCACTACAGTAGAATGGGCTGCCTTGGGACTCATTGGGTTCTTCTTTATTAGAGGTCTTTGAACAAAAAAAAAAAAAATGAACTACCACTTGGTGGGTGTGGTATTCAGGGATGTATTGTCCTGGTTACTTAATGTTCTCCCTTCCAACTCTGAAATTCTGTGCTTCTGTGAAATGAATTAAACCAAACTTTCTCATTGATGAGCCTCCCTTAGCCCCCAACCCAATTAGAGCAAATTTTGAATCATTCCTGGCATTGGCATGTATTAATTCCCGTTTTCCATATGAAAACCTTTTAGTCTATAAAGAAAGTCAAAGTTAAAATTCAATGAACACTATAAAGCTGGGTAGGATACATTTCTTCATAAGTTTTAGATTTCTTGGGCATTTAGCCCAGTTGAGCTATATTGCCTCTAAATCACTTGCCCTGAGGGTCATCACTGGTCCATCCTGATTTACTCAGGCTTTGATTCCCTGGTTCAAATATCAAGAGAGATTTGATGACCAGGACACCTGTCCCTTGGGATCAGAATCAGGATCCCTTGCCAGATCATATCAGGAACAGTAGCTGTGAGTCCCTACCTACTTGGGATAGATTCAAACAGGAGTCTTGAAGATGAGAGTCATAGGGTCACATTACAAGACTCTGAGACACAAGGTGATATGTGTCACTCATTTCGCTCTCCAGTCAGGGCGTTTTGTGAGCCCCAGCAAGATTTCCTTCCACCACAGAGATCTGGACAACCTAACTGCTTCTACTTCCTGAATCACTATCTGAGTTCCATCACAGTGTGTGTGTGTGAGGTAATAAGAGAAGGCCAGAGGAGGCCAGATGGATCCCCATGCTAGGTCACAGTTCAGGCAAGGATGATATGCTGAGACTGAAACAACTGGATGATCAGTCTTTTCTCTCTTTTGGAAGAATGAGGAATCTGGAAGAATCTGTATGGAAACAAATGAGTTCGAGAATTTCCTTATAACTGTGTTCTGAATACAGTGATACCTTGTTTGTGAAGCAAAGACTCATCCTAAGTCTATATGTAAAATAAATTTATTTCTATTGAATCATATATCCTATGTGACCTCATTACTCACCTATTTCCATTTTTCCCTCTGTATCTGTTTTGCCTGGTCTTAGTGGATAGAGATCTGGGTCTGATGTCAGGCAGACTCATCTTCCTGGAGATGGCCTCTGACACTTACTATGTGACCATGGGCAAGTCATTTAACTTCATCTGCCTCAGTTTCCTTATCTGTCACATGAGCTATAGAAGGAAATGACAAACTACTCCAGTATCTTTGCCAAGAAAACCACAAATGGGGTCACAGAGGGTTGAACACAATGGAAGCGATCAGAAAATATGTGTTTTGTTTACAAACACCCTGTGAAGCTGTACCCAGTTTTTGCCAAGGAAGCACTTGCTGAAATGTAGGAAAGGGCTCTCCTTATATAAAGCTTCAACTGGCTTCCTTGCACCTTTCCCCACTGCTCCTACTTCTGTCTAATGAGGCCAAGCTGAGAAAGTCTCAGCCCTCTCCCCATCTCTTCTTTATACTAGATACCTCAGCTGTCTTCATTTCCTCCTCATGATATGAACTAAAGTCACTTGACCTTTTTCATTGAATTTCTTCAGACATATTCCTCCTTTACCATCTCTGACCTACCCAAATCTGCCTGTAGTTCAATTCAAATCTCACATCCTCCATATGGTCCTCCCTGTCCACTCCATACTAAGCTTACCTTTCTCTGAACTCTAGCATTATGTATTCAATGACTTTATTAATTATGATGATTATTAATGCTTTCTCCTGAAACATATTGGAGCAAGTATACACAGACAGATTGATACTCCATGTTCTTTGTTCTTCAGGTATGTCAAAATAATTAGAGAAAGGCTTTCTCTCACTTGGGGTAGACATCCCATACAGGATGCTTGAGAGGGTCTCACTAAGGATCCCGAAAGATGCTGAGAGAAGCAGATGATCTTCTCTTTTTCATTTTTTTTCTTTCTCATGATTTTTCTCTTTGGTTCTGATTCTCCTTTCACAATATGACTCCTGTGGAAATATGTTTAATATGATATTCTACACATGTAGCCTAAGTCAGATTGTATGCCATCTTAAGGAGGGGGAGGGGAGGGAGGGCAAAGAAATTTGGAACTCAAAATCTTATAAAAGTCAATGTTGAGACCCTCTGAGCTTGAACAGAGGGTCCTCCTGACTGATGAGAAGCATAGAGTTATCCACTCAGCTCTAAGGTCACTGAAGACAGGAATGAAATCAACCTTAAACATCTCCTACCCCGTCAATGGTACGAGCAAATGGCAAGAAGCAGGGAACCAGGGAAGGGTGTTATGAATCCTCTCAGAAATCCAAAGACAATCATGCAGAACGAGGACTTGTCCCTTCATTTCCATTTCGTGGACTCAGCTTTGCTAGATATCAGGGGCTGGGGGAGGTTGTGAGGTCCCAGAGCATCCCTGTCCATCACTCTCCACCCTCCCAAGTAAAAGTGATGCTCAAGGAAGAGAAGCTGCCTTGGTGTCCTCCGCCTCCTGCCCACTGCATCCGCTCACTCACTATAAAGCTAACACTGTCAGCTTGTTTGCTTTCTCTCTGCTTTGGCACAAACCAGTATTTTTATCAGAGTGCTCCATCTCCTATTAGATTGACCTGGCTCCAAATCTATTGACAAAGAAAGACTGGCTCTATTTTTTAGTAAGAGATGACAGTGTCCCATTAATTGTTGACTCAGAGATTATTGAATTCTTTAACAACTTGTCAACAAATCAGCTTACACTTCAATGCCTAGTGTGTTTCCTTGTCAAACATCAAATAGGACCTTGTTTGTTGAACGAAGAGCATGCTGGGCCCATGAATGGTTGTGAGAACTCAGCTGCCACACTGG
>WOXC01009735.1:45000-88546 GCA_011680675.1 Gymnobelideus leadbeateri
ATACCAAAGGTAATATAGTATAAAGAGCAAGATCTGAAGCCAAGTCTTTGAACTCCATATACAGTGGGATGAACTCCCCTCTCCCCACCTGCTCAATGGAGTAGATGACATTCACTGTGGTTTAATGGAAAGAACTGTATGTTAATAGGAGTCAGAGGAATCTAGGCTCTGGTCCTGGGATCCAGCTTTGTTAAACTGACAAACCATTTTCTTTTTCTGGGCCTCAGTTCCCCACTCTATAAAATAAAGAATGTTAAAGTCAATCATCTCTAAGGTTGCCCCCAGTCCTACAGTGAAAAGATGTGTTCTTCATTGCTGGGTGTAGACATAACACCCTTTATCCACCATTAGGACATAATCGGATAATCAATCACTTATGCATTCACGCATTTGTTCAGCAAGCAGATATTATGTGCCAGGCACTGTCCTTGATGCTGCCAATATTACAGAAATGAAATGATCCTCACCTTCTACAGCTCATATACCATAGTCTGATGTGACAGGAGTGAGCCCTATTCCCCCAATCAGGCAGTCCATGAAAGCAGGAGTCCCACTCTACCCAAAACTCTTCATGTAGCAGAAAAAAGCAAAGTTTTAAAAATACCTTTCAATGACATTCTCTGAGTTTACAGTAAGTTGTCCTCAGGTTTTTCCATCATCTCATATAGCTCAAACACCCAACAGAAAAAGACTTTTCCTCCTCCCTCCAGTAGAAATCCTTTCTTTGACACCTGAGGTGGCCAGTTTTTCATAATGTTGTTTTCTAACCATTTAGGTATTTTAGTAACATCCAATTTTCTTCTCTAACTTGACTGTAAGACTGTGCTTAGACAAGCAAAATCTGTTTTGAAAAATGAATGTAGAAGTGAAGACTTGACATTTGAGTTCACTGAAACAACTGGTTAGTAACTAAATATGAAAGAAGATCTGGTGGTTTGAACTTTTTAATTCAGTTAATTTATTTTCCTTTTTTTGCATATTTCTTTGAGCCCCTGAGCTGAAGGCAAATCCACGAATTCCTGTCATGTTTTTTTTTTTCCTATGAAAAGAAAGTTCCAAATTCCAGCCACCTCTGACAATTACTGGTAATTTCCTTAAGTTCAATCAGTTAGCACCACTGTCCCTTCCCATTACAGCATGCAGAATCCTATCCCTGAGGCTAGGTGGACATGGGGGCCCCTCATCATCCTTCAGGTCTGGGAGGAATTTATCTACCACATCTCTACTCCTATCCATCCATTCTAAAACACTTTAGGATCTTCACTCCAGAATATCACAGCAGTCTTGCCTCCAATTTCTGGTCAGATAATTGAGTCTAATCTTCTAGTAAATTATTTTACAGGGTATTGATACGAATTAGAGATTGTTGACATGTCTGGGATTCTCTAATCTAGACCCCTCATTTTACAGATGAGAAAACTGAGACCAAGACAAAAGAATCAATCTCTCTAGGGTCATGAAGTTCCAGTGATGGAAACGTGGAATTTTAACATGGGAGTTTGAAGAATTGATTTGACTCCAGGTCTAGGACACTTGGCCCTTTAGTGCCTACAGCCATTTCCCCTGATATTGTTTTATTTTTATTCAATTATAAGTAAAGATAGTTTTCAACATTTCTTTTTGAAAAATTTTGAGTTCTAAATTTCTCTCCCTCCCTTCACACCCCTTTCCCAAGACAACAAAGCAATCTGATATGGGTCATATATGTACATTCATGTTAAACGTATTTCCACATTAGTCGTGTTGTGAAAGAAGAATCAGAACAAAAGGGAAGAACCACAAGAAAGCAAAAACAAACAAAACAAAGTGAAAATAGTATACCTCGGTCTACATTCAGACTCCACAGCTCTTTCTCTAGCATTTTCCATCATGAGTCTTTTGGAATTGTCTTAAATCATCATATTGCTGAGAAGAGCTAAGTCTACCAAAGCTGATCTTTGCACAATGTTGTGTTACTCTGTACAATGTTCTCCTGATTCTGTTCACTTCACTAGCATCAGTTCATGCAAGTCTTCTGAGGTTTTTTGAACATCCACCTGCTCATCATTTCTTATAGAATAATAGTATCCCATTATGTTCATATACCACAACTTGTTCAACCATTCCCCAATTGACAAGCATACCCTCAATCTCCAATTCTTTGCCATCACAAAAAGAGCTGCTATGAATATTTTTGTACAACTGGGTTATGGATATCTTTTTATAAGCACATTTTCATTCATCCTTATTTCTCCTCCCAGTTGATCGGTATGTGTTTGGTAGTCAAAACTCAGACCTATGACTGTCTCTTTACCTTAACACTGACTCAATTCTGGAGTAATTTTTTGGTTGCTAAATATGATGATCTTTTTTTTTTTTTAAAGCTTGGTTGGGTTAAGTAACTTGCTCAAGGTTACACGGCTAGTCATTATTTATGCGTGGGTGCTCATTTTCTGAGGCCGGATCTGATCTCGGGTCATCCCAACTCCGAGGCCAGCACTCTTACTCACTGCACCACCTAGCCGCCCCTTTAGGGCAATTGGGGTTAAATAACTTGCCCAAGGTTACACGGCTAGGTTTTTGTTTGTGTGGATTAAGTGTCGGAGGTATGATGATCTTTTTTAACCTATCTGCTGCCTTTTAGACTTTTGTCTAGTATCTCTTCTCATATGCTCTCTTCTCTCTGGGCTTTCATGCCTTCTTCTCCCACTTTCTCCTTCCTACCTATCTGATTGCTCCTTCTTAATCTTCCTTGCTGATTCCTCATCCTGGCCCCATTGTTTCACTGTAGGTATTCCACAATGTTATGGCCCAGACCCCCTTCTCTTCTCCCTCTATGATATATATGATATATATATATATATATATATATATATATATATATATATATATCCCTTGGTGACCTCATCCACTACCATGTGTTTAAAACCTATTCCTTAGCCAATGAGTTCCAGAACTGGAGATGTAGACTAAGTCTGGTGTTCAGCCTCACATCTCCAGGTGCCTATTAGACATTTCCAACCAGATATACCAGAGATAGCTCAAGCTGAATGTGCATGGGACAGAACCCATTCCCTGCCTCCCAAGCCCACCTCTCTTCCACACCTCCCTCAATCTGTCAAAGGCACATCCGTCATTCCTCAAGTCCACCTCACTGGGCCATTACAAACATCCAAAGAGATGGTATTTGTAAAAGTGCTCAGTGCAGTGCCTAGGACAGAGAGGGTGATTGGCAAATGTGCATTCCCTCCCTTGCCTTCTTATGTTTGTAGTCATACATTGACCATGGATCCTCGTGGTGCCTCTCCTGCGAGATCCTGGCATCTTTAAAATCTCACTGTTTCTACCTTCCCAACACCTGTACATCCAACCTCTTTCACTCAATGTGTTTCCATCTCAGTCCAGGCCCTCAAAATCTCTTACCTAGATTATGGAAACAGTTCACTTCTGCTTGGGCTATTTGACTCAAATCTCTCCTCAGTCCCAAGTCTCTCCCCAGTTCGAAATTTCTCCCCAGTCCAGTGCATCCTCATGATGCTGCCAGAGGGATTTCCCTAAACGTCAGTCTGACCACATAATGCCCTTGCTTAGACAGTGCCAGTGGCTTCTCTATCTTTATAGAATCAAATACAAACTCCTCTCTTTAGCGTTTCACAACCTGTCCCCAATCTGTCCCTACAACCTCATTGACAGTGCCCCTCCCCCACACACTCTGCCATCCAGCCAAATGATCCTTCTCCGTTTTTACTGTAGATATTGTTTCCATGTCTGTCTTTACACAGGTTGTCCTCCATGCCTCCTTCTTTACCTCAGACTCAAAATAAGTCCTTCCTTTCCCTTTAAGAACCAGCTCAAAGACCACCTTCTGCCTGAAGCCTTTCCTAATGATTCCCCCCAAACTCCTTCTGCTCTTCTTCCCGAACTGTCTAGAATTGAATGAAATCACATTTACTCTCTTTACATTTATTCTCTAAGTACTTATCTAAGCATTTGTGTCATTACTCCTTTGTCCCCCACCTAGAATGTAAGTTCCTAGCTTTTGAGTAGGGATCAGGTCATTCTTTGGACTTGTACTCCCAGCCTAGCCCAGCGCCTGGCACATAGTAGGGTTAAATACTTAACACTTGTTGAGTGATATACTCATTGATTTATTTTGACTTAGGAATATTTTCTCTTTCTTTTCTGACAGTTCCTAGTTTCTACTAAGTTCCATAATGTTTCATTGAAAAGAGATGAGATGAGATTGCTATTCTATTTAGAAAATCTTTCATATGACCATATGGCCATAAGTTGAGGATTCATATATGGAGAGCTGGAAAGGGCCTCAGGAGCCCTCTAGTCCAATGTCTCTTTTTCCAGATAAGAAAACTTGGGCCCCCAATGCTGAAATACCTTGGGGGCACCCAGATGGGCCCAGCTCCTTAGCCTCTACACCCAATGCTTACTGTACCAAATCACACAATTCTTATTACAAAGGACTCATTGTCTTCTCTTAAATCTCAGAAACATAATAGTGATTGATTTTTAAATAAGAACAGACATTTATTTGTGTTGGAGTGGCTCTGTATAATAGATAAAGAGATGACCCTGGCCTAGAGTCTTGCCTTCATGAAGGCTTTCAGTGCCCCTGCCACCCCCTCCTACAACTGGCTAATATCTAAAGGGCAGATTCTAATCTCCATTGGTGGAAGGAATTTTCTCCCCAGGAATCATCAGATACTGATGAATTCACTGGTGTGGACCTGACACCACAGATAATCACACACACACACACACACACACACACACACACACACACACACACACAGAAAGAGATGAGGAGATAAGGACTGAGAGATCCAAAGACAGAGAGAGGGAGAGACAAAGACAGAAAGACAGACTGACTGACACAGACACAGATACAGACAGAGAAAGACCAACAGAGACAGAGAGATGGGGGAGACTGAGGGACTGAGGGAATCAAGGAAGACCTCATAGACAGAGAAAAAGAGATGGAGAGATGGAGAGAAGGAAAAGAGAAAAGAGAGAGACAGAGAGATAGAGAGTATGTGTAAAAAGAGAGGGGGAGGGGGAGAGACAGACAGACAGACAGAGAGAGACAGAGTGGAGGAGGGAGAGAAATGTATAAACATATCTGCCTTTAAAGTCCATAAATTACTCTTCATGCCTTATCCCATTTAAGATTCAACATAACCCTTTGTTCAAAGACAACAGATATTCCCCTTATTGTTTGATGAAAAACTGGAGCCCATAAAGGCTAAATGACTTGCCTAGTCATTCAATTAGTAAAAAAAAACAGTCATGATTTGAGCCCAGGAGATGGCCAGCAGTGCCATGAAGACTCTAAATTTAAGCCATCATGCTAATGCATGTGTCTTATGTCAGCCTGGTTGGGCTTCCTCTTTCAAACTTTTATTTCTTCTTTCAGCTGTTGAAGCTGCCCAGTCCCATGCTTTCCAGAAGAATTCCTTGACCATAAGTCATTTAAGGCAAACTGATAACTTGACAGTATTATCACTGTTGTTCTTGTTCTTGTTGATTGGATGGGGCTGTGATTGTTCCATGGTTTGGTTTGTTTGTTTGATCAAATGATTGTAAACACCCCCCCCACCAGTAAAGGCATAACCATCCTCACTGGGGCTTCATCACCATCGGGGGAGACTCCCTCCTACTATAGGACAGGGGGTTGGTGCTGGCTTCCTTTTGAAAACTCTAGATTAGCTTCTCAGGTGACTGAGGGGGCCCTTAGTCTTCACACTTTTATATTTTTTTAAAGTGGCTCTTCTGTTTATAAAAGCATTTTCAAGCAAATTGGAGTTGCAACTCCCATGGGTAAACATGACCTAGAAGGGCAGCCCTCGTGAACAGAGGGGACTTTACTGTGTTAGTTCTTTCCTGACTTTTCCTTTTTTCAGAGGCATGTCAGTTGGACCTGGGAGCAGCTGGCCTCCTCACTTTCCTGCCACGGTATGGGGCACTGGCCCTTTGCTGGCAATATTCCTGAATGTTAGATTACCTACAAGTGTCTCAAATGTAACTGGGAACCTCAGGAAGTTGACATCTTTAGAGAGACTTCTCCAAACAGTGCTAGAGGCCTGAAAGATAGCCCTAGAAACATTGCCCTCTGACTGGGATCAGTTTAACAGAAGGCCTAGGCGAACCTGAAGTTCCCATGAAATCGCAGGTCCACAGTCTCCTACCCAGCCCTGAGGATTGTCTACATGAAAAGCAAACAAAGAATCAAGCACATTTCCAACTTTAAAGACACATTTTCAAGCCTCAGTTGCTGGAATGAAGCTTCTCAGATTCCATTTTTACTGGAATGCTTTCTCATCACAAATGCCCTAGATGATTCTTACCCGTCCATGTATTCCCCTAAGTTTGTCAGGGTTTGGGCAGCCTCCGGTTCTCTTGATGTGGCCATTGGATGGATGATGGTGGGAAATGTGGGCCACCCTTCAGTCCTTGCCTTGTTCTCTTAATCTGCCCAGCCTCTGTTCAGCTAGCTGGCACAGGGGAGAGAGTGCCAGACCTCAGGAAGACCTGAATTCAGATCTTGGCTTAGGCTTCCCATCTCTGTGACAACGAGCAAGTCATTTGCCTCCTGAGACTCAGTGTTCTGATCTATAAGATAGAAATGATAATAATAGCACATACTTCCCAGGCTTGTTGTGAGGATCAGACGAGTTTACAAGTGTGTGTATGTATGTGCATGTGTACATATGTGTATTTGCATGTGCATGTGTACATATGTGTGTGTTTATACGCATGTGCGTATGTATATGCACACACAGAGCTTTGAAACGTTAAAGTATTAAGTTCTGGTTATTACTATTTTGTCATTATTTTTATTGTTACTAGATTATGATTTTAGGAAAGTCACTTAACTTTTCTTTGCCTCTTTTTTATCATCTGTAAAATGGGAATAATAATAGTAGGTACCCCACAGGGTTTTTATGAGGATTAAATGAGATAACATGTGGAAAATAAAGTTTTCCTACTCTCCCAGCTCCATATAAATGCCTATTGTTCTATCATCTGGGATTTCTCAATCCTCAGCATTCTTATTCAGGTCTACAGGACCTCGGTGCTGTCCCTTACACCAGCTTTCTGCTTCATTCTTTGTTTGTCATGGAAGCCATGTGGCCTGCTCCCCAGATCCCCTGTACTCTGAGGCAGTGGCTCGAGCTTCTGGTGAATCTTTCTAGGTCCATAAACAAGTATTGTTCAATCACCTACGAGTGTTAGGCACTAGACAGACAAGGACAGAAGGTAGTATCTGGTCTCTAGGAAATTGCATTCTAATGAGCAGTGGATACAGTTATATTCAAACAGATATAAGGTAGGAGGGAATGGAGAGGCATTGTTGGGGTTTCCCCACCTTCAGGGGAGAGCCCAGCAACTAGGGCAGAGTGTACAAAAGACCTCATGTGGAAGTAAGCACCTGAGCTGGGTCCTAAAGGAAACCAGGTATGCCTAGAGATAGAGATGAGAAGGCAAAACCTTCCTGACATGGAAGACAATCAAGAGATGGAAACCATATGTAGGGATGTAAGGAAGAGCAAGACAACTAGACGTGTGTGTGTCGGTGTGTGTGTGAGTGTGTGAATGTAGAGAGAAATAGATACCTATATTTATTTATCTATAATATTTGACAAGGTAGATTGGTCCCAGATTTTGAAGAGCATCTATACTGAATCACAGAGGCAACAACAAATAATAGAGTTTAGGGAGGAGTCAGAGCTGTGCTTTAGGAAAAATCCCCTAGGCATCAATGTGGTGGATGGATTGGAGGGATGGGGTGGGTGGGGGAGAGATATCCTTTGTGAGCACTGAGACCAGAACACCTAGAGGGGACAGCACAGGACTGAAGGACCAGGTGACTCCATGGTGTCATGGGAATAAGGAACCCAGGGCTGCCTCAACACAAATGACCTAATGGAACTCAAGGATAATTGGGAAAGGTCTCATTCCTCACAGGTAATCATGCAAAATGACTCAGCAGATGTCTTCCTCCTCTCCCTTCCCTTCCTTCTCCTCTTCCTCCCCCTTTCCCTCTTCCTCCTCCTCCTCTTCCTTACTCTCCTTCTTCTCTTTCTTCCATAAATTTTAAGCACTTAGTATGTTTATCTCATTTGATGACCATAATGACACAGCCATAGGTTCTTTAATTATGCCCATCTTGTAGATGTAATCATTGAGTGCAGTGTCCTGCACAGATATATATCCACTAAATATTTGAGAGTGGATTCAAACTCAGGTCTTCCTGGCTCCAGATCCAACCTCTATACATTGTGGTACCACAGAGTTGACTAACTCATTCTTGTTCTTCTCTGCTGTTGCCCTCCTTTTCCTTTTCTTCCTTCAATTTTTCCTTCCGCTTCTTCTCCAGCATCATGTACAATTTAAGACTCTGCCTGTAAACTTCTTTCCACACTGAGACTGAAGTTTCCTGCGGACACTATCTTATTGTCTCTCATTGGAAAGGAGCATGGTTTCCACACATAACACATCCTCCAAGGCTAATCCCTCAACTCACATTGGCATCACTGAACCAGGGCTCCAGGGCATTTCTACTTCTCCCCCTAAGGTTCTAGGAATAATTTTGGATAGATAGTATGTCTTGTACTGTATCTAATGAGTGCCTGCCACAGCGCTTCTCACTGATTCCTAGGCAGAATTAGGTGGGTTGTGTGTGTGTGTGTGTGTGTGTGTGTATTTCAGTTTACTAAGCAGTTGTAGCAAGGACAGTTAGTTGTTAAAGAAACAATCTTCCCTCAAACAGGAGTACATTTTCCCTCATGCACATAAAAGCTTGGAGAAGGGTGGGTTCAAACTTATCAGGCAGCAAGGAAGATGACTTGAGACCCAGGTGTCAAAGACATGCCTCACAAAGTCCCTTTCTACCTTCATTAAGTCCTCATATACAGTTGTTCCAATTACATATAGTTTTTGCTGGACTCTGAGGCCTGGGATCCTTACAGAGCCCTGTATCTGCCTTTCCAAAATGCATTTATTTTGGCTCTAGAGCATCTCTTGGCTTCTAGTAGAGATCTCCTCTCCAGCCAATGCCATTCCAAGGGTGTGGCTATTGCCACCTATGGGATCTCTGGGACTCCTGACCATGTGATATTCCAAAGATCCATTGTATCTCTCCATACTCAGTGGCATTGCCTTGGAGCACTACTCTCAGTGGAATGTATTGTCTCTAATGTATAATCACCCATTTAGTCAGGAGGGAATCAGGAGTCTCTCTCTGTCTCTGTCTCTCTGTTTCTCTCTGTCTGTCTCTCTGTGTCTCTCTCTGTCTCTGTCTCTCTGTTTCTCTCTGTCTCTCTCTGTCTCTCTGTCTCTGTCTCTGTGTGTGTCTCCTCTCTTTCTGTGTGTCTCCTTTCTCTGTCTCTCTCTATGTCTCCTCTGTGTCTCTCTGTGTCTTTCTCTCTGTTTCTCTCTCTGTCTCTGTCTCTCCTCTCTCTGTGTATGTGTGTCTCCTCTCTCTGTCTCTCTCTTTGTTTGTCTGTCTCTCTTTGTCTCTGTCTCTCCTCTGTGTGTCTCTGTCTCTCTGTGTGTCTCTGTCTCTCTGTGTCTCTCTGTGTCTCTGTCTCTCTGTCTCTGTCTCTGTCTCTCTGTCTCTCCTCTCTCTGTGTATGTGTGTCTCCTCTCTCTGTCTCTCTCTTTGTTTCTCTGTCTCTCTCTTTGTCTCTGTCTCTCCTCTGTGTGTGTGTGTGTTTCTGTCTCTCTATGTCCCTGTCTCTCTGTCTCTGTCTCTCTCTGTCTCTTTCTGTCTCTGTCTCTCTGTCTCTGTCTCTGTCTCTGTCTCTCTCTCTCTCTCTCTCTCTCTCTCTCTCTCCTCTCTCTGTGTATGTCTCTTCCCTCTCTCTGTGTATGTCTCTTCCCTCTCTCTGTCTCTGTCTTTGTCTCTCTTTCTGTCTCCTCCCTTTCATGCACATATGTGCACACATTGCTACCAGGTAAGTGATAGTACGTCAATTATCTCCTTTTTATAGGACTTGGGGCAGAAAGGAACCCTAAGGAGGAATTAGTTTCACCTTGTAATCTTATTTTATTTTATTTTTAACAGTCTCATTTGGGGCATAAAGAAAATTAAGCCCAGAGAACGGGAGCAACTTGTCCAAGAACTTAAAGCTTAGCGAGGATTAAAACCATGATTTGAACACAGCTCCTTGGACTCTCTTCCATTCTACTGCACTGCTCCAGATGAAGAATCTGAACTTGAGAGATTAAGAAGATTTGATCAAAGTCCTAAAAGAAACAAAACCAGTATTCCAATCCAATTCTTCAAGTTCCAGGAACAGAGCTTGTTGGACTGTACCAGGCTACCTCTCCATCTGGTAAATGGGGCCAAATGTACATGACTCACTTTCATCTCTATTCTACATCTGTTAGTGAGCATCTGCTACAAACCAGACACTCACTCAGTCTCAGCAGCATTTCAACAACGTGAGTTATTATTTACTGCAATAAACCAGAGCAGACCTAGACAATATCTGCTCTCGGCCAACTCTGGCTGATGGATGGGAGAGGCACTGCTTAGGCATTAAGCCTCTCCTGAAAGCCTCTCATTCTTGGACCTTCTCTTCTCTTTCACCATTGGCCCCTCCCAGTGTCCTGCTCCATAGACCACAGAACACACAAATAATGCTGGGAGTTGGGGGATGATTTGGGTTTGGAATTTCCTAGTTACTGAGAGTTGAGATTGACTAGAGGGCATCTGAAGGAAGGAAATGAGGAGTGAGGGTAATTGGGAGTGGAATTGAAATAGTGGAACATTTTTCCTTTATCTTTCTTTAGTTATCTCAACTTGCTGTGAAAATGTCCATTTGCTATCCTTCTCTGTACTTGTGTTGGCTTTCTGTGAGTCAATTCAGTTCAACCAACATGTTCTAGGGTCCTACTGACTGTGCTCAACACATTGGGAGCCCTCAGAGATTGACAAGAATAAGACCCTCCCTGCTCCCCAAGCATTCCCATGTCAAATGACAAGTGAATAACAATAGTAGGAGAAGTGATAAGAGTGAGCCAATTGGGGGTGGGTGGATGGCAGTGCAGGTAGGCTGGGATGTCCACTGGTGGACAGCAGTGATGGGACCCGTTAGATGATGGCTGAGTGCCACTAGTTACTATCTTCCACATGTCTGAAAGTTAGCTAGAGCTCGCAGTCTAAGATGAGAGACCATCATTGCTCTCTATCCTAACAATAATCTACATTAGAGGGTGGAGCCAAGATGGTGGAGTAGAAACAGCTCATCCAAGACACTCTGCCCCCAGATTCCCCCCAAACTATGTAAAAGGGGACTCTAAACAACTTCTGGAGCCCAAGCACCCACAGAACGACACAGAGAAGCTAACCTCCCACTGAGGACAGCCCAACAGCCCTGCAGGAAGGACCAGCGCAGAGGTCTGGGAGACAGCAGTGCGCAGAGCGCAGGGAGCCGAGCCGAGCAGAGCCCAGGTCCCCGTGAGCTGAGATTTTAGCCCCAGGGTGGCAGCGCCAGCAGCCGGCTGAAGGAACCCCAGACCACCAGCAGCTGTGGCTATTCCAGAATTATCAACATAGACATGCCTTGGACAAAGTAAGAGGTTAGTGTCCTGTGGACTTTGGGACCTGTATTTGGGGAATGCGTCGGCTCCCTCCCCTGGGGGCTGGAAGCCGCCGAGGAGACACGCCATTTTGTAGTTTTCAGAGGCAGCTCCAGCTCCTGGCCTGTGAACTGTAGGGAGATCCAGTGATCAGTCTTGGGGGGTAATCGCTCTTGCTTTACTCCCTGGATCTGGATTGTGATCTGGGGTGGAAGTCATGGGTGGGTTTACAGCTTGCCAGAAACGGAAGTTGCCCCCCACATGTTCGGGACGAAAATTCCTCTATCTGGCCTTAAAGCCATAGTGTGGCAACAAGCCCAAAAGTCAAGTAATTAAGTGGCAACATGCCAAGGCAAAGGAAACAGAAAAATGCAACCCTAGACTCCTATTTTGGGGGCATAGAGCGGGAAAAGGACTGTGAGGTCAGAAGTCCTGCTCCAAAAGCCCCAGGGGAAAACATGAGTGGGCTGCAGGCCATAGAGGACCTAAAGTAGGACTTTAAAAATCAAATAAGAGAAGTGGAGGAAAAATTGGAAAGAGAAATGGGAAGGATGCAGGAAAAGTATGAAATGAGGGTCAACAGTCTGACTGAGGAAAACAACACCTTAAAAAATAGACTAACTCAAATGGCAAAGGAGTCTCAAAAGGGCAATGAGGAGAAGAATGCCTTAAAAAGTTGAATTTGCCAGATGGAAAAAGAATCTCAAAAGTTCACTGAGGAGATTCATTCCTTCAGAGTTAGACTGGAGCAAATGGAAGCTAATGACTTGATGAGAAATCAAGATGCTGTTAAGCAGATCCAAACAAATGAAAGATTAGAAGGCAATGTGAAATATCTCATGGGAAAAACCACTGACCTGGAGAATAGATCCAGGAGAGACAATTTAAAATTATTGGACTACCTGAAAGCCATGATCAAGGAAAGAACCTAGAAATCACCCTTCAAGAAATTCTCAAGGAAAACTGCCCTGATGTTTTAGATCCAGAGGGCAAAATAGAGGTTGAAAGAATCCACAGATCACCTCCTGAAAAAGATCCCAAAAAGAAAACTCCCAGAATATTATAGCCAGGTTCCAGAATCCCCAGATCAAGGAGAAAATACTACAAGCAGCCAGGAAGAAACAATTTCAATATTGTGGAAACACAATCAGAATAGCCCAGGACCTGGCAGCTTCTACACTAAGGGATGGAAGGGCATGGAATATGATATTCCAGAGGGCAAAAGAACTGGGAATGAACCCAAGGGTCACCTACCCAGCAAAACTGAGTATTTTGTTTCAGGGGAAAATATGGTCATTCTGTGGAATGGAGGACTTTCAAGCATTCTTGAGGAAAAAACCAGAATTGAATAGAAAATTTGACATCCAGACACAAGAAGGAAGAGATGCCTGAGAAGGTAATCAGGGAAAAGAAATCAAAAGGAACTTATCAAAGTTGAACTATTTACATTCCTATATGGAAAAGCAATAACTGTGACTGATGATATCTTTCTCACTATGAAAATAATGGAAGAAGGGTGTGTGGTCATATGAATACATATGTGAATGTGTGTTTATATGGTTATAGTTATATATGGATAGAGGGCATAGGTTGAATTTGTTGGGAAGGGAGAATACTCAATGGATGAAATTATGAGGAGAGAGAGGACAGTGGCAAGAGGAGATGGGGAGAAACAGGGTAGGGTAAACTATCTCATGTAGAAGAAGCAAGGGGAAGTGTTTGCAAAGGAGGGGGAGAATAAGGAAGGCTAAAAAGGCAAAACCACATTCAAACTGAATTTGGTTCAGGGAGAAAATGACATACATAGTAAATGGGATATCTCAACCTGCAGCAGGATAGAGGGAAGGGGGATGGGAGGAGGGATGATGGATGGGAGGGCATCCTTGGGGTGAGGGGAGGTTGGAAGTACCCACTATAAAAGAGGGACAGGATCATGTAGGGAATGGACCAGGTGGGGGGTGGGATGAGTGGGAGGGAATTATAAGCAGCCTTGTACAATATATCTACTATGATAATGTTTTGCATAGCTAGACATGTACAACATATACTGAATTACTTATCTCCCAAGAATGGGTGACAAGGGAGGAAGGAAATGGATCTGAAATTTGAGGTCATAACATTAAATGTTTCAAATATATATAAATACTATTATTAATACTCTTTTGCTTGTAATAGGGAGATAAGATGTGCAGGCATTGGGATGCAAAGACTCACCTTCCTCTAATGGAAAAGTCGATGGGGGTATGGGAGAAGGTATGGGAGAGAGCAGATTGGAGGAAGCGATATCTTGTGGGATTACTGTTCTGGGAGGTTGGGTAGGGGAATAATGGGGGGAAAATGATTGTAACTCAAAATCTGGCGGAAATGAATGATGTAAAACAGAAGTTAATAAAGCATTTGTTTAAAAAAAAAGAAGCAAGGGGAAGTGGTTGCAAGGGAGGGGGAGAATAGGAAGGAAAAAATGGCAAAACCACATTCTCATTGAATTTGGTTCAGGGAGAGAATGACACATACTAAATGGGATATGTCAACCTGCAGCAGAATAGGGGGAAGGGGGATGAGAGGAGGGATGATGGATGGGAGGGCATCCTTGGGGGGAGGGGAGGTTGGAAGTACCCACTATAGAAGAGGGTCAGGATCATGTAGGGAATGGACCAGGTGGGAGGTGGGGTGAGTGGGAGGGAATTATAAGCAGCCTTGTACAATATATCTACTATGATAATGTTTTGCATAGCTAGACATGTACAACATATACTGAATTACTTATCTCCCAAGAGGGAATGGGTGACAAAGGAGGAAGGAAATGGATCTGAAATTTGAGGTCTTAACATTAAATGTTTCAAATATATATAAATACTATTGTTAATACTCTTTTGCTTATAATTGGGAGATAAGATGTGCAGGCATTGGGACACAAAGATTCCCCTTCCTCTAATGGAAAAGTCGAAGAGGGTATGGGAGAAGGTATGGGAGAGAGCAGATTGGAGGAAGCGATATCTTGTGGGACTGCTATTCTGGGAGGTTGGGTAGGGGAATAACGGGAGGAAAATGATTGTAACTCAAAACCTGGAGGAAATGAATGATGTAAAACAGAAGTTAATAAAGCATTTGTTTAAAAAAAAGCATAAAAAAGAAAAAAAATATTAAGAAACAATAATCTACATTAGAGTAGAGAAACCCAAAGGAGGTGAAATGATGAACAGTGATCAGAGGACTGGAGACTTAGAGTGGAATGATCAGCTAGTCCAGCCCATGCCTTACAGATGGGTAAACTGAGGCCAGAGAGGTAAAGTGATTTAGAGGAATAGTGAGGAGAATGAGAAGTGAAATCTTTGGATGACTTCCATAGTCCATTTACAACAGACAGTCTGACCCTTCTGTGAATTTATCTGTGTCATATCACAGAAGCTCAAAGTTGAGAGGGACCTTTGTTCTTCTGGGAATTTCCATTAAAGAAAGCAGCCAGGCCAGAGAAGCTGCTTGTTCCTCCCTCGCCTCTGCTGCTGACTTCCTGACCTGTTTTGCCCTGCACCTGGGATGTTACCTCTGCATTACTCTTTCTTCCTCCCCCAATTTTCAGGTGGTTTCCCCTCACTAGAATGTAAGCATCTTCAGGGCAGTGACTGTCTGCCTAGCACAGCACATGGCACATTTTAAGAATTCATTCATGTTTGTTGATTTGACTTGGCCAGACCTCACACATCATCTTATTTGACAGATGAGGTAACCAAGTCACAGAGAGAGTAAATGGCTTTCCCAAAGTCACAAGCCATATGCCTAGTAAAGGCTAAACCTAGCGTTTGACTCCAAGCATCACCTTTTCCTTGTGACTCACTGCTTCCTGTAGTGTTTTTGAAGGCAGTGATAATTTCATGAAAGTGGCAAACTCTCAAGTTCTGTAGAAATGCTACCCATTATAATGATAAATTATGTCTTAGCATCTAATGTAGTGGAGGAAATAGGAAACAGTCCCCTTTTCTAGTCTGGGGGATGATTTTCTAAGAACAAACTAAGAGAGACAAACTTATTCCCACATTGGTTTAGAGTTTGCAAAACCCCTTATATCCATTATTTAATTTAAACACCTCACCATCCCTCTAACAGCAGCACTATAGGCATTATCACCACACCCCCACTTCAAGGAGGAGGCATTTGAAGCTCACAAGGTTAAGGCACTTGGCTACAGTCACATGGAAAGTGGCAGAATCTGAATCTATGTACAAGTCTAGTATCCCAGCCTCTATGTGCTGCTGTTGCTTAAAAAACTAGTTCCTTCTTGGGGTCCCTCTTTTAGACCATGTGCTTCCTTCTAGAAGACACTTTAGAATCAAGAAGAATTGCATTAGAATCCTTCCTCAGATACATACTGGTTGTGTGACCCTGAGCAAGACACAACTTCTGCCTGCCTTGCTTTCCCCACCTCTAAAATGAGGGTAATAATAGCACCTACCTTGTCAGTGTGTTATAAGGATCAACTGAGTTACCATATAAAGCTCTTTGCAAATCTTACAGAGGAAGGTGCATGCTAGCTGCTGCTGCTGTTTGTAATTTGGATAGAGAATCACAAAAGAGTCCTGCTTCTATAAAAGGACTTTGGATGAGGCTTCTTGAAGGAGCTAAGGCTCCCTGGAAAGCATGGAAAACACACTGCTTGGAGTGATCTGTACCTCGGGTTTCTTCTACATTCTCCCTTCTGTTCCTGGGCAGCCTTTCCGTGGGCAACTTCGTGCAAAATCTCCCAAAGGCCCCTTCATACCAGTTGCAGATGCATTGCATTAGAACCTTCCTGGGTCAGGACAAAACAATATTATTTTCCAGAATACTTCTGGAAGACTGGAACTGTGTCATTAGCTTGTACCTGCCTGTACCTTTAATGCTAAGAAAAGGACTGGTCAAATGGTCTTTTGAAGATAATTCAGGTGTGTTAGATTTCCTCAGGGCTTAGACTGTCCCACTGGATTCTGGGAGTCTACATCAGGTGGTGTTGGCCTACAGAGGCCATCAGATACTAGGCTCTGTACCTCCACCAGTGGGCCCAATTCACATTGTGGAGCTGGGCAGCCCACTGATCCAAGCCAAACCAGCTTGCAGCAGTGAGCTGACTCAGATGTGGTATTTTAATTGAAGTTAATTAGGATGATTATTTAGTGAGGGCAGGAGCTAATTAATTTTTTGAGTCATCACTTGTGCAAAAGTTGCTATATTCCCATCAAAAGCAATTCCAATACTGAATAGCACTCACACCCCAAGTTAGCTGGAGTGGGAGACAGAGGGCTCTTTTAGATTCTTGGTTCCCTTTTTCACATATTTTCTCTTGTTAGAGATGTTTGAGCACAACATTTTTAGATGTATACATTTGTGAAATCCTGGAGCTGGGAGGAATGTAATAGATTATCTAATCAAGCCCCAACCTTTACAGATAAAGGAGCTGACACCAAGAAAGATTTCGTTCCATGCTGCAGGTCACCAAGATGGCAGAACTGGGAGCAGATGAACCCCTGGATTGTTGGTCCAGGGTCAGCGCAGGCTGCCTATGAAAGCAGAATGCTTTAGAATCCGATGTTGAGCTCTCAAAGACCACAGTGCCACACAGAAGGGGAAATAGAGCTCCAGTCAAGGGAGTTGACTTACCCAGGATCACATGACTAGGAAGGGGCAGAGCTAGACCTTCCAGTTCCAAGGCCAACTGTCTTTTTACCCCATTGCTTCCTCTCCAGAGACTAGATGGGGTTGTGTCTTCTAAACGACCCATTTTTTTTGCAGAGGTCCATATCAGGGCCTGAGACCATAGAAAATTTCATGAATTCCCTGCCTCTCCCCTCATAAAGCTTAGATTCTGCTAGAGGGACATGACATGCATCTAGAGGGCTATTGTACATTTGAAGTTATATCACATGGAAAGCAAAAGAAAAATTTGGAAGAGTTGGTTAGATGGGTATATATAGAGTGTACTTGGAGCCAGGTGGGTGCTCTTTGCCTTGACCCCAACTGATACCATCATCAGGGTTCTCTCTGGCTACTCCCAGGAAAGTTAAGAGATCTCAATGTGATGGTGCAGATGTCCATAGGTTCCTGTGCATGTTCCCATTCATCCAGAGGCTTTAAATACTCTTTGAAGAAGGACATTTCCTCCCCTTATTCTTTATTTATCTATTCATTCATTTCACCTTATTTATTTATTTGTTTGTTTGTTTATTGTGCATGGGAAAGCTCAAACTAATATAATGGATAGTACTAGTATGGAGGAAATAATTGTAATAATTATCAAGAATGATAATAATAACTAGCATTTGTATAACAGTACAAGGTTCACAAAGTACTTTGCACATATTATCTCAGTCAATATTATGTCAATGGTATTGTCTACTATTATTCCCATTTTTTATGAGGAAACTGAAGTGAAATTATTTGCCTAGGGCCACAGACCTAATACTTGCTTGAAGAGAGATTTGAATGCAGATCTTCCTTTCCCCACTCCAGATCCCATGGTCTTTCAACTGCAACAATGCCTGCCTTAGACAAGCTATAAAGAAATCACTTCCCATCTAACCTTGTTTTTCTGTCCCTTTCATTCACTGTGCTAATCATTCCAACTAGCTTCCAAGTCCAAGTTCACTTTCACAGGAAACAATCCCAGGCTAACTCCCTTCCACAGTGAGGTGTCCTGGATGATTTCCTCATCACTCATGTATAAGGTTAGTCCACATCACACTATCTCCCTGTCACCTTACAATTATTTTCCAGGTGTTTGTTTCAAGACTACTTCTTCTTCTTCTTCTTCTTCTTCTTCTTCTTCTTCTTCTTCTTCTTCTTCTTCTTCCTCTTCTTCTTCTTCTTCTTCTTCTTCTTCTTCTTCTTCTTCTTCTTCTTCTTCTTCTTCTTCTTCTTCTTCTATTTACTTTTCCTTTACTTCCCCTTCTTCCCTTTTTTTGCATTCTTCCCCTCCTTCCTCTTCTTCCCCTTCTTCCCAACTAGGATTTCTGCATCTACCCCAGTAGGCACTTTGCTGTGTTCTATCATTCTTATCTTTTGCAGAGTCCTCCATACTCTATAAAGTGCTGGGTCCTGTTGCATTTTTCAATTCTACTCCTATTAACACTTTTTAAATTTATTTTTTTAATCAAATGCTTTATTCATTTCTGGTTTACATCATTCATTTCCTCAAGATTTTGAGTTACAAATTTTTCCCTGTTTTTCACCTACCCACCACCCCAAAATAGCTATCCCACTGGATGTCACCTCCTCCAATCTGTTCTCTCCCATATCTTCTCTCATACCCTCTCTGATTTTCCAGTAGGGCACAGTGGATCTCTATGCCCCAGTGCCTGTATACCTTATTTCCCAGTTACATGTAAATTAATATTAGTAATAGTATATATACTATTACATATATATATAAACGTTTGATTTTAAAACTTTGAATTCCATATTCATTCCCTTCCTCCCTTGTCACCCACCCTTACTGGGAAGATAAGCAATTCAATATAGGTTGTAGATGTGTAGACATGCAAAACATTTCCATAGTGGATCTATTGTAAAAGACTGAATATATTTCCCTCCCTCCTATCCCACCTCCCACTTGTTCTATTCTCTATTTTGATCCTGTCCCATTTCAAAAGTGGGTGCTTCCAACTGCCCTTGCCCCCCATGCCAGCCTGCTCGCCCTTCCATCATCCTCCCATTCATCTCCTTTCTCCCTACTCTCCTGAAGGGTGAGATACCCTATTAATGTGTATGTCATTACCTCCCTAAGCCAAATTCAATGAGAATAAGGTTGTCACATTCCCATTTGCTTTCCTGTTCTTCCCCTCCATTATAACTGGTTTCCCTTACCTCTTCTATATGAGGTATTCTGTCTCTCCCTATCTCCTCTCATTATATTCCCATTCTGTCTCTCCTGATTTATTCTCATTATATTCCTCTCTCTCACCCCTTAATTTCACCTTTTAAGTACCATCGCTTCCCATTAAATTTGTCCTGTGCCTTCTATCTATGTATACCTCTAAATATATATATATATATATATATATATGTGTGTGTGTGTGTGTGTGTGTGTGTGTGTGTGTGTGTGTGTGTATATACATTCACATATGTATTCATACAGCTATATAGCCTCCTATACATGTGTATGTGTGTGTATTTCTATTCCCTTCAACTATTCTCATAATGAGAAAAGTTTCATAAGTTATAATTATCTTTTTTTTTCCATGTAGGGATGTAAATAGCTCAACTTTAATAAGTTCCTTACAATTTCTTTTCCCTGTTTACCTTCTCATGCTTCTCTTGCTTCTTGTATCTGAATGTCAAATTTTCTATTCAACTCTGGTTTTTTTCATCAAGAATACTTGAAAGTCCTCCATTCCACTGAATAACCATATTTTCCCCTGAAACATGATACTTAGTTTTGCTGGGTAGGTGACTCATGGTTTTAATCCTAGCTGCTTCGACCTCCGGAATATCATATTCCAAGCCCTTCCATCCCTCAGTGGAGAAGCTGCCAAATCCTCTTTTATCCTGATTGTGTTTCCATAATATTCAAATTGTTTCTTCCTGGATGCTTGTAATATTTTCTCTTTAATCTTAGAACTCTGGAATTTGGGTATAATATTCCTAGGAGTTTTCTTTTTGGGATCTTTTGCAGGAGGTGATCCAGAAATTCTATCAGCCTCTATTTTGCCCTCTGGTTCTAAAACATCAGGACAAATTTCCTTGAGAATTTCTTGAAGGATAATTTCTAGGTTGTTTTTTTTTTTATCATGGCTTTTAGGTAGTCCAATAATTTTTAAATTATCTCTCCTGGATCTATTTTCCAGGTTGGTGTTTTCCCAATGAGAAATTTCACATTATTTATTTGGATCTGTTTAATAGTATATTGACTTCTCATAAAGTCACAAGCTTTCATTTGCTCCAATTCTGAAGGAATGATTCTCTTCGATGAGCTTTTGAGATTCTTTTTCTATCTGGCAAATTTGGCTTTTTAAGGCATTCTTCTCCTTATTGCCTTTTTAAGCTTCTTTTGCCATCTGAGTTTGTCTATTTTTTAAGGTGTTATTTTCTTCATTCAGGTTATTGAATCCCATTTCATAATTTCTTTTGCATTGTTCTCATTTCTCTTCCAAATTTTTCCTCCATTTCTGTTTCAGATTTTCAAAATTCCTTTTCAGCTACTCTGTGGCCTGTAACCAGCTCATATTTTTCTTAGAAGCTTTTGGTGCAGGAGTTCTGACTTTGTTGTCTTCCTCCTGTTCCCATACTTTGATCCTTTTTGTCCCCAAAATAGGGGAGTAGAGTTGGATTGCTCTGTTTGCTTTGTTTCCTCTGCCTGCTCATGTTGCCACTCAATTACTTGACTTTTGGGCTTTTTGCCATAGTAGGACTCTGCTTCCAGACAGGGGAGCTTCATCCCAATGCTGGGGTTTTCTCAGCTGCTGAATGTATTAGTTGGGTGCCCTCTCTGAAGCCTCCACAAGCTCTGCCAAGCTGGTCACACACCCTAGGACCTCCACCCTAGACTGCAATCCAGATCCAAGCAGGTTAAAGCAAGATAGATTACCATTCAGACTTGTTACTTACTCCCCCAACACTCTGCAGGCCAGGAGCTGAAACAACCACATGTGGCTGGGGCTACAGGGCCACTGTTCCTCGGTGGCTTCTTCCTCCAGGAGATAAAGGCTGGACCACACTTCACAACTACCGGATCCTAAAGTCCACACTTGCACTGACCTCTAACTTTGACCTTAGCATCTATGGGTTAATAATTCTGGAAATCACAACAGCTGCTGGTGATCTGAAGTCCCTCCAGCCAGTGGCTGGTCAGGCTAAAACCTCTGGCTGGTGCAGGGCTGGGGTCAGTTCACAGAGCACTGTGCTAGCTGATTCCTGCCAGCCTGCCGGGTTGTCCTCAGTGGGAGCTTAGCTTCTCTGTGTCATTTTGTGGGTTCTGTAATTCCAAAGTTTTTTCAGAGTCACCTTTTAAATGAATTGGGGGAGGTGGAAGCTGGAGCCACCTGGAAGTCCTGTTTCTACTCTACCATCTTGACTCTAATTAACTCTTTATCTAATTCCCCATGACTTCAGCTCCAAAGCTTCCCTTCTATTCTTTAGGACCCAACTACACTTTGGCTCCTCCTTTCCTACGGTCAGAGGGGAAACATTCCTACTCCTCACAAATTATCTCTATTCCTTAGTACCTATGCTCCTGCCTCCTCCAATATCTTTCTTCAGAAATCATAATCATTTTTATACATCTTTAGTGTCTTTCCCCATTGGCTCTTTGCTTCCCACCCCCCATCTGACTATGAACAAAAGAGGCTGCCAGGGCCAGGGTTTGGAATGTGGAGAAACTATCTTCCTTATTATCTGGATGGCTTTTCTTGGACTCAGATTCCTCTTCTTGAAATCAAGACAGCTTAGATTTTCTTTGGATTCCCACAAGGTTTGAGATGAAAAACAAAAAGCCTGCCTGGATAATGCAGTTCAGTCCACCAGCTCTCTCCTGACTCTCCTCATTTTTGCTAAAAGGATTGATGCTCCCACTTTCCCACTACATGTTTTCTCCTTAACATCTTTTATCTTACATTCTGCCCCCATCATTTTGCCACATGTATGCGCTCCCTGGTCACTAAGAACCTCCCCATTCCCAAATCTAAAAGTCATATATTACTTCTCGTTAATTAATTAATTAATCACTGCAAAAAACTTGGCAAGGCTGATTATACCTTCTTTCTGGATCATCTCTCCTTTCTTGCCTCCAGAGATACACATTTCAGGGTTATTTCTACTACCTCCTAATATGGCCCTCTACCTTCTACACTGGTTCTTCAGCCTTAATCCCAGCTCTTCAGGGGAATGCATACCAAAGTTCTGGCCTTGGTCATCCTCTCTACTCATTACACTGTCTTCATATTCTATTTCCTTTCCCTTTTCAATTCCATCTGTTCCTATGGCTTTGAGTACTACATACATGTAGGCAGCCCTGAAAATTAATGCTTTGAACCTTCCTTCTCTTCTATGATCCAAAGCTTTGTCTCCATCTGTCTTCCAGACACTTTCATCTGGATGTCCCCTCAGTGATTCAAACTCAACATTTCCCAAAACCTTCTGATTATCAAGAGATCTAGAGATATTTCTGTTAGGGATTTTAGGGATGGTGCATCTGACTGTTGACTCATTCTGGTCAACATGTGTCAACAGTGTGACATGGCAACCAAAAAAAGTGACTGCTACATTTAGTGCCTTAACAGAAGCAGAATGTCACAAATAATAGAAACTCAAGTTCTGCTGGATTTGATACTGGTCCAATCACAGTGGGAGTTCAGTGTTCAAAGGGAAGACACTGAGAATCTGAAAAATTCCTGGACCAGAGGTGACAGGGGCAGGAGAGAAGGGCCATGAACAGACCTCTGGAGGCAAATAGAGCTATGAAGCTTAGGGGACTGAGATTAGATGTGGGGGAGGAGCAGGGAGTAGAGAGTTCATGCCTGTACTCATGCATTTGAAGAACTGGCCTGAGAAATAGTATGATTAAACAGTCTTTGGTTCCAGGGCATGGAAATTGAGGTTTAATGTCAGGAGAAACTCCCCAATAATATGAGCTGCTTCAAAGTGGCCTGGGCTCCTGAAGAGGTGGTGCCCAGCTCCTCGCTGCTGGTCTGGCGGCTCATTTCTAGGAAGTTGGAGAGAGCAGTGTTCATCAGGGAGCAGTTGGCCTAGATGGCTACTGATGTGCCTTTGGACTGAAAATTAGTGGTTATTTCCTGTTCTGTTTGTCTGGTGATTCCTTATTCCTGTTAACCAGATGCTCATAATTGAATCCTTGCTATTATCTCAAGTTCTCTCCTCCACCTTACCTCTAAAATTTAATCATTTGCCATATTTTATCAATCCTATATCCACAATATCTATCCCTTACCCTGTTCACTCTACTAGCAACCTTATACAGGACCTCAAAATCACACACCTAGATCATTGAAATAGCCTCTGTATTTCTGACTCTGTCTCTCTGTCTCTGCCTCTCTGTCTCTGTCTGTCTGTCTGCATCTTTCTCTCTCTGTCTCTGTCTTTCTATCTCTTGTCTCTCTCTCTGTCTCTCTCTGTCTCTGTCTCTCTCTGTGTCTCTGTCTCTCTCCTTCCTCCCCTCAATTGATAAGTAGATTTTCCTTGGACATAAACATGGCTTTGTCTGCTTAAAAAGTGGCAGTGGTGGGGTGGAGCCAAGATGGCTGAGTAGAAGGTGCTCCAGTCCACACCACTTCAAAATTATGTAAAAGGGGGACTCTGAACAAGTTCTGGAGCTCCAGCACCCACATAACAAAACAGAGAAGCTAACCTCCCACTGAGGACAGCCCAGCAGCCCTGCAGGGAGCAGTGAGTGCAGCACTCTGGGAGCCGAGCGCAGGACCACGTGACTCAGAGGTTTTAGCCCCAGGGCAGGTGGGCCAGCAGCCGATTGGAGGGACCCCAAAACACCAGCAGCTGTGGCTTTTCCAGAATTTCCAACACAAAGTGAGGGGTTAGTGCCCTGTGGACTTTGGGATGAGTATTTGGGAGCTTTTCTACTTCTTCCCCTGGGGGCTAGAAGCCTCTGAGAAGCCAAGGCACAGCCACCATATTGCAATTTCAGTTGCACCTTCAGCTCCTGGCCTGTGAACTGTAGGGGGATCCTGCGATCAGTCTGGGGGTAAGCAGTCTTTCTTTGACCTCCCTGTATCTGGATTGTGGTCTGGGGTGGAGGTCTTGGGGTGTGTGTCCAGCTTGCCAGAGTGTGTGGGGGCTTCAGGGAGGGCACCCAAATAATACCTCCAGCAGTTGAGAAGACCCCAACATTTGGGATAAAAGCTCCGCTGCCTGGTGGCAGAGTCCTACTGTGGCAACAAGCCCAAAAGTCAAGTAATTAAGTGGCAACATGCCTAGGCAAAGGAAACAAAATAAACAGAAAAATTCAACATTAGACTCCTATTTGGGGGGCAAAGAGGACCAAAGCATGGAACAGGAGGATGACTGGGAGGTCAGAATTCCTGCACCAAAAGCCCCAAATGAAAATACGAGCTGGTTACAGGCCATAGAGGACCTGAAGAAGGATTTTAAAAACTAAATAAGAGAAGTGGAGGAAAAATTGGGAAGAGAAATGAGAAGGATGCAGGAAAAGTATGAAATGAGAGTCAACAGCCTGACTGAGGAAAATAACATCTCAAAAAATAGACTAACCCAAGTGGCAAAAGAGGCTCAAAAAGGCAATGATGAGAAGAATGCCTTAAAAATCTGAATTTGCCAGATGGAAAAAGAATCTCAAAATCTCACTGAAGAGATTCATTCCTTCAGAATTAGACTGGAGCAAATGGAAGCTAGTGACTTTATGAGAAATCAAGATGCTGTTAAACAGATCCAAGCAATTGAAAGAATAGAAGGCAATGTGAAATATCTCATGGGAAAAACCACTGACCCGGAAAATAGATCCAGGAGAGACAATTTAAAAATTATTAGACTACTTAAAAGCCATGATCAAAGAAAAAATCTAGAAATCATCCTTCAAGAAATTCTCAAGAAAAATTGCCCTGATGTTATAGACTCAAGGGTGAAATAGAGTTTGAAAGAATCCAGAGATCACCTCCTGAAAAAGATCCCAAAAAGAAAACTCCTAGGAATATGATAGCCAGGTTCCAGAATTTCCATATCAAGGAGAAAATACTACAAGCAGCCAGCAAGAAAGAATTTCAATATTGTGGAAACACAATCAGAATAGCACAGGACCTGGCAGCTTCTACACTGAGGGATTGAAGGGCATGGTATATGATATTCCAGAGGGCAATGGAAGTGGGATTAAAACCAAGAATAACCTACCCAGCAAAACTGAGTATCTTATTTCAGGGGAAAATATGATCATTCAGTGGAATAGAGAACTTTCAAGCATTCTTGAGGAAAAACCAGAATTGAATAGAAAATTTGACATTCAGACACAAGAAGTTAGAGATACCTGAGAAGGTAAACAGGGAAAAGAAATCAAAAGGAACTTATCAAAGTTGAATTATTTACATTCCTATATGGAAAAAAATAACTGTGACTGATGAAACCTTTCTCAGTATGAAAATAATTGAAGAAGGGTATATGGGCATATGAATACATATGTGAATGTGTGTATATATATGTTTACAGGTATACATGGGTAGAGGGCACAGGTTGAATTCGTGGGGAAGGGATGATACTTAAGGGGTGAAGTTAAGAGGTGAGAGAGGAATGTGGCAAGAGGAGATGGGGAGAGATGGGGGTGGTGGTAAACTATCTCTTATAGAAGAGGCAAGGGGAAGTGGTTGCAGGGGATGGGGAAGAACAGGAAGGCAAAAAGGGAAAACCCTATTCTCATTGAATTTGGCTCAGGGAGAGAATGACATACATATTAAATGGGATATCTCACCCTGCAGAAGAGTATGGGGGAGGGAGATGAGAGGGGGGAGGATGGAGGGGAGGGCATGCTTGGGGGAGGGGAGGTTGGAGGCACCCACTTTTGAAGAGGGACGGGACCAAAGTGGGGAGTAGACCAGGTGGGAGTTGGGATAGGAGGGAGGGAAATATAGTCAGTCTTTTACAATATATCTACTATGGTAATGTTTTGCATAGCTATACATGTACAACATATACTGAATTGCTTATCTTCCCAGTGGGAGTGGGTCACAAGGGATGAAGGGAATGGATCTGGGATTCAAAGTTTTAAAATTAAATATTTCAAATATATAAATATTATTATTAATACTATTTTGCATGTAACTGGGAGATAAGATGTGCAGGCATTGGGGCACAGAGATTCACTTTGCCCTAATGGAAAAGTTGGAGGAGGTATGGGAGAAGATATGGGAGAGAGCAGATTGGATGAGGGGATACCCTGTGGGACTGCTATTCTGGGGTGGTGGGTAGGGAAGAAACGGGGGGAAATTGTAACTCAAAATCTGGCAGAAATGAATGATGTAAACCAGAAGTTAATAAAACATTTGGGGAAAAAAAAAACCAGCAGTGGTTCTCTCTTTCCTAATGCGGAAAGTTCCTATCCTTCTACCTAATATACAAAGTCCTCCCCCGTGTGCTACCATCCAGTCTTTTCTATAATATCACCTATCCTTCAGCTACATCCCCTATAGGTGAGTCCAAATGACCTATTCTCTACTACTCAGACCCCCTACACCTTTTTCCCTCTGTATTTTGAATCTCGAGGTATAAGTAGGATTTTCTTTTTCCCTGACCCCAATCTCTGATGTGGGACACAGGGGCACAGAGGGAGGGGAATGACCATGGTGTATTCATCCTAGGGTGGGACTGTAGATGGTGACTGTGATAACTGGAGAAGGAAGGAAGACAACATGGCCAGAC
The DNA here is from genome assembly GCA_011680675.1 of Gymnobelideus leadbeateri. Lineage (NCBI taxonomy): Eukaryota > Metazoa > Chordata > Mammalia > Diprotodontia > Petauridae > Gymnobelideus > Gymnobelideus leadbeateri. The sequence continues at coordinate 71,938 of WOXC01009735.1, forward strand.
ACAAAGTACACCTGCAGATTCCAGTGCCCTGGGATAAAGCTCTGTGTGTCCTGCCTTAGCCAAAACTTCGATTTGCTCTTACTATTGGTGATTTCTAGAATGCCCCTCCTCCACTTGCACAGGCAGAGGCCTGGCGAATTCCCCCTCATCATTTAAAGCCCAGCTCAAATGTTGCCACCTCCATGGAAACTCATTGATTCTCTTCTGTAATACTGTCCTCTTTCTTGGATGTTATAGATTTTATTGTTTCACATGTATGTTTAAATTCATCCTGTATTCATTTGTATTATAAATGTCTTTGCCTATGAAAGCTCCCTAGGAAATATCTATCAAATCATAGATGGATTGTGATCTGCACTGGCAAAGTTCATTTCCACACTTGGAGTTCCTCAGGCAGAGGAAATCACAGATCTTGTACACAATGGTAGATGCTGTCTGTTTCCCTATACTAGGAATTGAGCTCTTTGAGGAGAGGAATATAAAATGATTTAAACTTGGAATGTCTTGAGGGGCTCAGTGCAGTGCTCTGTACATAGTGAGTGCTTAAAATACATTTATTAAATTGAATGTGAGGAGAACTTGGCCCTAACTTGATTAGGATGGATTTAACTGTCCTAGAAAAGAATCACTGAAAGATGTCGGGCCAGGAGTATCAGCTTTGAGGTTCTGTTATTTTTTTTTGTTAGGAGATGATGGTTTAGTAAATATTGGTGGGCAAACTGGCCTTTTGCATGTGCATGAATGTGTATGTGTGAGGGAGGGGAATTTAAACTGGGATGTGGAGAGGACATGAAGGGAGAAGAATGGGCAAAAAATCACACCAAACTAGTGACAATTAAATGACTTGGTAGATAGGGCACCAGCCATAGAGTCAGAAAGAACTTCGGAAGGAGTTCAGATCCAGGCTCAGACACTCACTAGCTGTGTGACCTTAGGCAAGTCACTTAGCCCTGATTGCATTGGGAGAAAGGAAGGAAGGAAGGAGAGAGAGAGAGAGAGAGAGAGAGAGAGAGAGAGAGAGAGAAGAAAGAAAGAAAGAAAGAAAGAAAGAAAGAAAGAAAGAAAGAAAGAAAGAAAGAAAGAAAGAAAGAGGGGCAGCTAGGTGGTGCAGTGAGTAGAGTGCTGGCCCTGGAGTCAGAAGGACCTGAGTTTGGATCCCGTCTCAGACACTTAACACATACAAACATAAAAACCTAGCCGTGTAACCTTGGGCAAGTTGCTTAACCCCAATTGCCCTCCAAAAAGCAAAAAGAAAAAGAAAGAAAGGAAAGAAGAGAGAAAGAAAGAAAGAAAGAAAGAAAGAAAGAAAGAAAGAAAGAAAGAAAGAAAGAAAGAGGAAGAGAGAGAAAGAAGGGAAGGAAGGAAGGAAGGAAGGAAGGAAGGAAGGAAGGAAGGAAGGAAAGAAGGAAGGAAGGAAAAAAGAAAGTTGAACTCAACATCTGAGGGGCTGGTTGGAGGAAATTGTATCATGTTACCTGGAACTCCCAGTGCTTGACTTGGAGTCACAGAAACTGGGTTCAGATCCCAGGTCTGCCACATATTACCCATGTAATCTCCAGACAGTCACTTAACCATCTTTTGGGCTCATTATCCTCCACTCCAAAATGAGGGGAATAGGCAAGTTGATATTTCATGGCTGTTCCTACTCTAGGTTGATCATTCCTGATTCCTGAGGGCAGTATGGTGGCCCACTGAGGGTTCTCAGTACTCATTCTTAAACAGTTGCTTCAGGAAGGCAATTGGTTTTGTAACTTAATCTGGGAATATCCAGGGTGTGGCAAATAAGGGTCAGGGTCACCTTGCTCTGCTAGTGACAGGCTAGAGGAATAATACATGCTGATGTTTATTCCGGCCTCCTGGGTGTCGTGATATTTGTACTGTAAGACAAGTTCTGAAAATAGGTCAGTCTGCCCTAATGAATGCCTGGCTCTTTTGGGGCATCAGTTCACAACCACCACCACACACACACACACACACACACACACACACACACACACACACACACACACACACATACCTCTTCCCTGAGCCCACTGAGAGTTAAGACCCAGTCATCAGAAGGGTGAGATGATCCCCCCTTCCCTTTATAATATCATTAGTGGCTGGTTACATATGATCACCTGATAAAAGATGTTGAGGCCAAGCCCCACCATGATGTGCACATGGAGGTTCCTTTATACCTTTGTAAAGGGTATGATATAGGCAGCTGGATATGTGCTAGTGGGAAATGTCATTTAGCCACTGGTACACCCAAAGCTTAGTAGCTTTTTCCTATGTCTCCAAGCTTCAGGAATGAGGTATAGTCCTCTGCAAGGGTTTTCTATTCTTTTCTGGGGATTGGACTGGATTTGGGTACCATTCTCCTACCAAGTGGGTGCTCCATTGAGGGTTTGGGGAGTGAGTTGACACAGTCAGAAAAGGAGAACCTCAATGAACCCAGGGGACAGCCTGATCAGGAAGGAGGGATATATTAGCAAATGTACATCCAGGGCCATTGCAAAAATTCAGATTTGGGCTAGGAATTATTCCAGGGTGAATTGACTACAGGCATGATTTATAAAAAATCAAGGACAAAGCTGGAGAGGGCAGAAAAACCTGCTTATCTGGGGAAGAAACTGTGCAACTAATAAACATGCATGGGTAGGTGGGACATAGTCTGGGTACTGGAGGAGGAGAAGAATGGTGTGAATCTGTACCTTCTTGAGTGGTTCAGTGAGGGAGTCTTTGCCAGGAGATGAGATAAGCCTTTCTCTGGTTCCAGCAAAGGATGAAGCAATAGATTGTAGCTTATCTCCAGCCTCTCTGATATCAACTCCCATCTCACCTTCCCTCCTACAATTCAGACTCTGCAAATGGTAATGTTAAGCTTCTTAAGGGAAGGGCTTTCCCTATCTTCTCTCTTTTTTTTCACTTCCCTGCCTTCTTTCTTTTCCTCCTCATGTTCCTCCCAATCCCTACTGCTGTATGCTTCAAAAATGCTCAGGACATATAGTACACTCAAGTTTTCTACATGCATTTGAATTTTGTTCAGGATTAGCTGATAATTACAAAAGATTGCATGAAACAAAGGAAGATACTTCAGACAACCCCATTCAGTAGAATGATAATGTAGCAATCAAGCTGAGCATATTTGCACAATCCATACTAGTACTCAGAGTCTCTAAAGGGTCACTGATGAGCTACCTTTTACCCCTTAATGTTAAAGGGGTAACCCTGAGCAGAGATGATTTTTATACTATTTTTGAGGAGCCCCCACTAATATACTTTCTACTGATTATTAGCCAAATTTAATTAACTTTAAAAAAAGGTATTTATGAAGCAAGTATATAGTAATAAGAAAGTTAAAAATTATCTGTTCCACTCCAAATAGTAAAAAATAATCCCCTTGTACACACAAAGTCCTGAGTAAAATAGATTCAAAGTGAGGCAGAGTCAAGATGGCAGAGTAGAAGCAGCACTTCCACAGAGCTCTCACTCACACTACTTCAAAATTATGTAAAAGGGGGACTCTGAACAACCTCTGGAGATCCAGAACCCACAAAATGACACAAAGAAGCTAACCTCCCACTGAGGACAGCCTGGCAGCCCGGCAGGGAGTGACCAGCACAGCCAAGCCCAGGTCGTCATGAGTCAGAGGTTTTAGCCCCAGGGCAGCTGGACTAGCACCCAGCTGGAGGGACCCCAGAACACCAGTAGCTGTGGCGTTTCCAGAATTATCAACACATAGATTGCTAGGACAAAATGAGAGGTCAGTGCCCTATGGATTTTGGGATTGGTTGGGAGAGTGCTTAGCCTCTTTCCCCTGGGGACGAGAAGCCCTTGAGCAGCCAGTGACGCTTGCGCCACATTGCCACTTTGCAGCTTCAGCTCCTGGCCTGTGAAATGTAGGGGGATCCTGCGATCATTCTGGGGGGGGGTGGGGTGAGTAATCACTCTTGCTTTACCCTCCTTGGATCTGGATTGTGGTCTGGGGTGGAGGTCTTGGGGTGTGTGACCAGCTTGCCAGAGTATGTGGAGGCTTCACAGAGGCCACCCAAATAATGCCTCCGGAAGTTGAGAAAACCCCAGAATTTGGGATGGAAGCTCCCCTGGCTGGTTGCAGAGTCCTACTGTGGCAACAAGCCCAAAAGTCAAGTAACTGAGAAGCAACATACCTAGGCAAAAGAAACAAAATAAACAGAAAAATTCAACATTAGACTCCTATTTGGGGGGCAAAGAGGATCAAAGCATGGAACAGGAGGAGGACTGTCAGGTCACAACTCCTGCACCAAAAGCCCCAAATGAAAATATGAGTGGGTTACAGGCCATAGAGGACCTTAAGAAGCAGATAAGAGAAGTGGGGGAAAATTGGGAAGAGAAATGAGAAAGATGCAATAAAAGTATAAAATGAGAGTTAATAGCCTGACTGAGGAAAATAACACCTTAAACTAATTCAAATGGCAAAAGAGGCTCAAAAAGCCAACGAGGAGAAGAATGCCTTAAAAAGCTGAATTTGCCAGATGGAAAAAGAATCTCAAAAGCTCACTGAGGAGAATCGTTCTTTCAGAAATTAGACTGGAGCAAATGGAAGCTAGTGACTTTATGAGAAATCAAGATGCTGTTAAACAAATCCAAGCAATTGAAAGAATAAAAGGCAATGTGAAATATCTCATAGGAAAAACCACTGAGCTGGAAAATAGATCCAGGAGAGACAATTTAAAAATTATTAGACTACTTGAAAGCCATGATCAAAGAAAAAATCTAGAAATCATCCTTCAAGAAATTCTCGAGGTGGAGCCAAGATGGAGGAGTAGAAAAAAGCACTTCCAAGGTGCTCTCCCCCACACAACTTCCAAACCATGGAAAAGGTGGACTCTGAATAACTTCTGGAGCTCCAGCACCCACAAAATGACAAAGAGAAGCTAACCTCCCGCTGAGGACAGCCCAGCAGCCCTGCAGGGAGTGGCCAGCCCAGTACTCTGGGAGTGGCCAGTGCAGCATCCTGAGAGCCAACAGCACAGTGCTCTGGGAGCCTAACCCAGGCACCTCCTGAGTCACAGTTTTAGCCCCATGGCAGTTGGGCCAGCCACCAACTGGAGGAACACCAGAACACCACTAGCTGTGGTGATTCCAGAATTATCAACACAGATATACCTCTGACAAAGTGAGAGGTTAGTGCCCTTTGGACTTTGGGACCAGTATTTGGGGAAAGCGTTGGCTTCTTCCCCTGGGGGTGAAAAGCAGCTGAGGAGACTTGGCCCAGACACGATTTTGCAGCTTCAGTGGCAGCTTCAGCTCCTGGTCTGTGAACTGTAGGGAGATCCAGCAATCAGTCTTGGGGAGTAATCGCTCTTGCTTTACCCTCCCTGGATCTGGATTGCAGTCTGGAGGGGAGGTTGTGGGGTGGATATCCAGCTTGCCAAAGTATGCGGAGGCTTCACAGAGGCCACCCAACTAATACCTCTGGATGTTGTGAAGATCCCAACATTTGGGACAAAAGCTCCGCTTCCTGGTGGCAGAGTCCTACTGTGGCAACATGCCCAAAAATCAAGTAATTAAGTGGCAACATGCCTAGGCAAAGGAAACAAAATAAACAGAAAAATTCAACATTAGACTCCTGTTTGGGGGGCAAAGAGGATTGAAGCATGGAACAGGAGGAGGACTATGAGGTCAGAAATCCTGCACCAAAAGGCCCAAATGAAAATATGACTGGGTTACAGGCCATAGAGGACCTTAAGAAGGATTTCAAAAACCAAATAAGAGAAGTGGAGGAAAAATTGGGAAGAGAAATGTGAAGGATGCAGGAAAAGTATGAAATGAGAGTCAACAGCCTGACTGAGGAAAATAACACCTTAAAAAATCGACTAACTCAAATGGCAAAGGAGGCTCAAAAGGGCAATGAGGAGAAGAATGCCTTAAAAAGCTGAATTTGCCAGATAGAAAAAGAATCTCAAAAGCTCACTGAGGAGATTCATGCCTTCAGATTTAGACTAGAGTAAATGGAAACTAATGACTTTATGAGAAATCAAGATGCTGTTAAGCAGATCCAAACCAATGGAAGAATAGAAGGCAATGTGAAATATCTCATGGGAAAAACCACTGACTTGGAAAATAGATCCAGGACTGATACTTTAAAAATTGTTGGACTACCTGAAAGCCATGATCAAAGAAAGAACGTAGAAATCATCCTTCAAGAAATTCTCAAGGAAAATTGCCCTGACATTTTAGACCCAGACAGTGAAATAGAGGTTGAAAAAATCCAGAGATCACCTCCTGAAAAAGATCCCCAAAGTAGGAATGTTATAGCCAGGTTCCAAAATTCCCAGATCAAGGAGAAAATACTATAAGCAGCCAGGAAGAAACAATTTCAATATTGTGGAAACACAATTAGGATAGCGCAGGATCTGGCAGCTTCTACACTGAGGGATTGAAGGGCATGGTATATGATATTCCAGAGGGCAATGGAAGTGGGATTAAAACCAAGAATCACCTACCCAGCAAAACTGAGTGTCATGTTTCAGGGGAAAATATGGTCATTCAGTGGAATAGAGGACTTTTGAGCATTCTTGAGAAAAAAAAACAGAGTTGAATAGAACATTTGACATTCAGATACAAGAAGCAAGAGGTGCTTGAGAAGGTAAACAGGGAAAACAAATCATTATGAACTTATCAAAGTAGAACTATTTACATTCCTACAGGGAAAAACGAAAACTGTAACTGATAAAACTTTTCTCAGTATGAAAATGGTTGAAGAAGGGTATATGGGCATATGAATACATATGTGAATGTCTGTATATATGTTTTCAGGTATACATAGATAGAGGGCAGAGGTCAAATTTAATAGGAATGTATGATACTTAAAAGGTGAAATTAAAAGGTGAGAGAGGAATATAATGAGAGGATATGGGGAGAGACAGAATGGGGTGAACTATCTCATATAAGAAGAAGCAAGGGAAAATGGCTACAAGGTAGGAGAAGAACAGGAAGTCAAAAAAGCAAAACCTTATTCTCATTGAATTTGGATCAGGGAGAGAATGACATACATACTAAATAGGGTTTCTCACCCTACAGGAGAGAAGGGGATGAGAGGGGGGACAATAGAAGGGAGGGCAGGCTGGAGCTCAAAGTTGGAAGCACCCACTTTTGAAAAGGGACAGGACCAAAGTGGAGAGTGGACCAGGTGGGAGGTGGGATAGGAAGGAGTGAAATATAGTCAGTCTTTTACAATATATCTACTATGGTAATGTTTTGCCTAGCTACACATGTACAGTATATAATGAGTTGCTTATCTTCCTTTTAAAATCACATTTTTAAAATATATATATAAATACTATGATTAATACTATTTTGCATATAATTGGGAGATAAGATGTGCAGGCATTGGGGCACAAGGATTCACCTTGCCCTACTGGAAAAGTCGAAGGGGTATGAGAGAAGAGATGGGAGAGAACAGATTGGATGAAGGGATATCCTGTGGGACTGCTATTCTGGGGTGGTGGGTAAGGGAAAAATCGGGAAAAATTGTAACTCAAAATCTGATGGAAATGAATGATATAAACCAGACGATAATAAATCATTTGAAAAAAAATTCAAAATTATAGTAACATGGTCGCAGAGTGCTCAGTTAGGAACCTATGTGCCAAATATATAAATTATAGCTTTTGGTTCCTGGAAATCCTTTTGTTCCTTTGTGGAGACTTCATGAAGTTAAAAGCATAGTTCATTTTCTCTTTAGATTGTGAGCTCCTTGAAGCACAGAGGTTTCTTTTTCCTTTCTTTGTATCCCTAGCACTTGACACAGTTTCTGGTATATAGTATATATTTCACAAGTGCTGGTTGCTTGAGTGACTGGGCTCAAGAGCTCAATGTCTTTAAGAAATCTTGAAGCTATCTTCCATCAATGAGTTTAGTTTGTTCTTTCTCTGTCTTTCAATTCCCAATATGTATCTTGAAATCAGGTGCAGCAATTCCAGAGACATCACTGCTGACTCAGGTGAGCTCTGACACCAATGCTCATGGGAACTCCTGAAGTCCACGTGGTTATCATTTGTTTGATGAAGCAGAAGTTTAAAACAAAGGAGAGAATAAGCCCTTCCTTCACAGGGGCAATTCTTTCTCAGAAGTCCTTTATCAGTGGATATAATAACCATTTCACTGACTGACTCACTATTGGTATGCATAACAACTTTGGATATGACTGATTCTTTCCAATCAATCACAAAATATGCCCCCCCCCCCGATACTCCGAGTTCTAATGATATTGGTCTACTTGTTGATTCTAAAACAAGGCACTCCATCTCTTGACTCTGGACATGTTCTGGCTATTTCTTATTCCTGGGATATTCTCCCCCGTCATCTATAACTCCTGGTTTCTTTGGTTTTCTTCAAGTTCCAGCAATTTTTTTTAATCTTTTAATTAAAAATTCTTACTTAATATTTTATTTTTGCAATTACATAAAAAAACAATTTAAAACTTTCTTTTCAAATTTTGAATTCCAAATTCTTTCCCTTCCTCCTCTTGCCTACATTGAGAAGGAAAACAATTTGACCTAGGTTATACATGTGTAGTCATGGAAAACACATCCATGTACGTCATTCTGTGAAAGAAAACACAGACAAAACATAAACAAGAACAATAACAAAAAAAAAGTAAATCAAAATGTATCTTTGATTTATATGTAGATTCTATCAATTCTTTCTCCACAGATGGCTAGCATCTTTCACTGTAAGTTCTATAGAATTGTCTGAGATCATTGTATTGCTGAGAATAGCTAAGTTGTTCACAATAGATCATCATACAATATTGCTGTTACTGTGCACAGTGTTCACCTGGTTCTGCTAATTTCATTTTGCACTAGTTCATGTAAGTCTTTCCATGCTTTTTTTCTGAGATTATCCTGCTCATCATTTTCTAAAGCACAGTATTCCATCACAATCATATACAACAACTTGTTCATCCATTCCCCAAATGATGTGCACATTCTCAATTTCCAATTCTTTGCCACCTCTAAAAGAGCTGCTATAAACATTTTTGCATACATAGGTCCTTTTCCTTTTGCTTTTTTTTAAATTTTTCTTTGGGATACAGACCTAGTAGTGGTAGTGCTTGGTCAAAGCATATGCAAGGTCCTATAGCCCTTTGGGCGTAGCTCCAAATTGCTCTCCAGAATGGTTGAATCAGTATATAACTCTACCAATATTGCATTAATGTTGTAATTTCCCCACATCTCCTCCAATATTTGTCATTTTCTTTTTCTGTCATATTAGGCAATCTGACAAGTGTAAAGTAGTAGTTCAGAGTTGTTTTAATTTGCATGTCTCTCATCAATAATGATTTAGAACATTGTTTTCATATAACCAAAAAAAGCTTTGATTAGTTTGTCTGAAAATTGCCTGTTCATATCCTTTGACCTTTTGTCAATTGAGGAATGGCTTTTATTCTATAAATTTGACTCAAATTTCTATATGTTTGAGAAACTGTCTTTTACAGAGGAACTCACTATAATTATCTTTTCACAGTAATGATCCACGTATGTATTTCTCTGAATCTCTTTTCCACTGTTTATCCTATTCTTTTTCTCCTTTTAACTTGTCCATTCTTAAAGGTATTTTGCTTCTGACTTTTACCTCCCCCAAACCACCCTCCCTTCTCTGACCTTCCCCTACTTCTCTTATCCCCTTCCCTTCCTACTTTTCTGTATGGTAAAATAGATTTCTATACACAAATGAGTGTGTATATTATTTCCTCTTTGAGTCAATTCCAATGGGAATAATGTTCATATAGTCCCCTCTCTGCTTCCCCATTTCCCCTTCCATTGTAAAATCTCTTTCAATACTCATTTATGTCAGATAATTTATCCCTTTCTATCTCTCCTTCTCTCCTTCTACCAGTGTATATCTATTTTTCAACCCTTAATTTTTTTTTAGATAATCATACCATCATATTCAAGTTATCCTCTGATTTGTGTCTGTATACTCCTTCTAACTGCCTAACAATAAGAAAGATTTTAGGAGTTATAAATATAATTTTACCATGTAGGAATATGAACATTTTAACCTTATTGAATCCATTATAACTTCTCTTTCCCATTTACATTTTTATGTTTCTTTTTCATCTTGTATTTGGAAATGGTTTTTATTTTTATTTCTTTTTGGGGGGGAGTCAGAGCCAAGATGGTGCAGTAAAAGCAGGAACTTGAGGTCCCACTCCAACTACCGCCAATATCTATAAAATATGACTCTAAACAAAGTTTAGAGCCACAGAACCCACAAAGTGATAGAGAGAAACAAATCTCCTGCTGAAGGCAGTCTGGCAGGTTAACAGGAAGGGTCTATTGTATGAAGCTGGGAGTGGAACACAATTCTGCATGAGTTGTGTGGAGTCCAGGGTGGCCCCAACCAGCATCCCAGACTTCAGGAGAGTGAATCTCTGGCAACTGTGGTGGTCTCCAGACTTTTCAACCCATAAACATCAAAGAGAAAGTGAAAGGTGAGTGAGGGAACTCTGTTGGAACTGGTTGAGAGAAGAGGGTGGTCAGGCCCCTGATCCTCCAGGATGGCAGAGGTGATGGCAGCAGTTGTCATTGCTGCTGCTTCAGGCTCTAGGCCTACAGATCATAGGGGAACAAAGTGGCTAACCAGAGAGCATTTGGAGGAATCTCTTCCTGGTGCTGAAGAAGGTTTGCCCTTCTGGGATCTGGGTTGCATTCTTGGTTAGTGGTCCTGGCATGAGAAGGGCTGGCAGCAGAGCTTATTGAGGCTGTGGAGAGAAAATCCTCACAGTTCTGAGTCAGGTACCTGGAAAAAGCTCTTAAAACAGCTGCTCAAAGCCTCATAAATTTGGAACACAGCACTCTCCACTCTGGACACAGAGTTCTATCATGGCAAAGAGCTCAAAAGACAAATAATTGGCTGGCAGGATGAGCAAACAGAGGAAACAAAATCAGAATATCGAATCTTTTTTTTTGGGGGGGGGTGGGAAGAGGATCAAAACATAGAACCAGAAAAAGACAATAAAGTCAAAACTCCTGCATCAAAAGCCTCCAAGAAAAATATGAATTGATTGCAGGGCATGGAGGAGCTCAAGTAGGATTTTGAAAATCAAGTAAGAGAAGTGGAGGAAAAATTGGAAAGAGAAATAAGAAGGATGTAAGAAAATCATGAAAAACAAGAAAATAGCCTGACTGAAGAAAATAACACGTTAAAAATAGACTAACTCAAATGGCAAAAGAGGTCTAAGAAGTCAATGATGAGAAGAATGCCTTAAAAAGCAGAATTGACCAGATGGAAAAGAAAGTTCAAAAGGTCACTGAGGAAACTAATCCCTTCAAAATTAGATTGGAGCAAATGGAAATGAATGACTTTATGAGAAATCAAGGTATTATAAAACAAATTCAAGCAAATGAAAAAAAGTAGAAAGCAATGAGAAATATCTCATTGGAAAAACCACTTACCTGGAAAATAGATCCAGGAGAGATAATTTAAAAATTAAAGGACTACCTGAAAGCCATGATCAAAAAAAGAGCCAAGGGGCTCACTTTGAGAAGTGTTGTGTGACTTGACCAGATGAGACTCTGGGAAGCCATTGCTGAGAGCCCCCTGGCTTTGAAAACCCAGATGTTGATGCTTTCCTCACTGGTAACTGTGATTTGGTATTGATATAATGGTTGGGCAGTTTGGAAGCCTGTCTATTTGATCTGTCTGTATACTCTGAAGTTTGGGGTGCTGACCTTTTCTCCCTGAACTAAGTAATATATGTTTGTTTGACTGGGGGGCGGAGCCAAGATGGCAGAGTAGAAACAGCTCATCCAAGCCACTCTGCCCCCAGATTCCCCCCAAACTATGTAAAAGGGGACTCTGAACAACTTCTGGAGCCCCAGCACCAGAAAGACACAGAGAAGCTAACCTCCTGCTGAGGACAGCCCAGCAGCCCTGCAGGAAGGACCAGCACAGTGGTCGGGGAGCCAGCAGCGCAGAGCGTGGGGAGCCAAGCCGAGCAGAGCCCAGGTCCCCTTGAGCTGAGGTTTTAGCCCCAGGGGGGCAGGGCCAGCAGCCGGCTGGAGAGACCCCACAACACCAGCAGCTGTGGCGACTCCAGAATTATCAACATAGACATGCCTAAGACAAAGTGAGAGGTTAGTGTCCTATGGACTTTGGGACCAGCATTTGGGGAATGCGTCGGCTTCCTCACCTGGGGGCTAGAAGCCAATGAGGAGACACGCCATTTTGTAGTTTTCAGAGGCAGCTCCAGCTCCTGGCCTGCTGAACTGTAGGGAGATACAGCGATCAGTCTTGGGGGGTAATTGCTCTTGCTTTAACCTCCCTGGATCTGGATTGTGATCTAGGGAAGAGGTCGTGGGTTGGTTTACAGCTTGCCAGAAACGGAAGTTGCCCCCCACACATTCGGGACGAAAATTCCTCTATCTGGCCTTAAAGCCACAGTGTGGCAACAAGCCCAAAAGTCAAGTAATAAAGTGGCAACATGCCAAGGCAAAGGAAACAGAAAAATGCAACCCTAGACTCCTATTTTGGGGGCATAGAGTGGGAAAAGGACTGTGAGGTCAGAAGTCCTGCTCCAAAAGCCCCAGGGAAAACATGAGCAGGTTGCAGGCCATAGAGGACCTTAAGAAGGACTTTAAAAATCAAATAAGAGAAGTGGAGGAAAAATTGGAAAGAGAAATGAGAAGGATGCAGGAAAAGTATGAAATGAGGGTCAACAGCCTGACTGAGGAAAACAACATCTTAAAAATAGACTAACTCAAATGGCAAAGGAGGCCCAAAAGGGCAATGAGGAGAAGAATGCCTTAAAAAGTCGAATTTGCCAGGTGGAAAAAGAATCTCAGAAGTTCACTGAGGAGATTCATTCCTTCAGAGTTAGACTGGAGCAAATGGAAGCTAATGACTTTATGAGAAATCAAGATGCTGTTAAGCAGATCCAAACAAACGAAAGATTAGAAGGCAATGTGAAATATCTCATGAGAAAAACCACTGACCTGGAAAATAGATCCAGGAGAGACAATTTAAAAATTATTGGACTACCTGAAAGCCATGATCAAAGAAAGAATGTAGAAATCACCCTTCAAGAAATTCTCAAGGAAATTGCCCTGATGTTTTAGATCCAGAGGGCAAAATAGAGGTTGAAAGAATCCACTGATCACCTCCTGAAAAAGATCCCAAAAAGAAAACTCCCAGGAATATTATAGCCAGGTTCCAGAATCCCCAGATCAAGGAGAAAATACTACAAGCAGCCAAGATGAAACAATTTCAATATTGTGGAAACACAATCAGAATAGCACAGGACCTGGCAGCTTCTATACTAAGGGATGGAAGGGCATGGAATATGATTTTCCAGAGGGCAAAAGAACTGGGAATGAACCCAAGGGTCACCTACCCAGCAAAACTGAGTATTTTGTTTCAGGGGAAAATATGGTCATTCAGTGGAATAGAGGACTTTCAAGCATTCTTGAGGAAAAAAAACAGAATTGAATAGAAAATTTGACACCCAGACACAAGAAGGAAGAGATGCCTGAGAAGGTAATCAGGGAAAAGAAATCAAAAGGAACTTATCAAAGTTGAACTATTTACATTCCTATATGGAAAAGCAATAACTGTGACTGATGATATCTTTCTCACTATGAAAATAATGGAAGAAGGGTGTGTGGTCATATGAATACATATGTGAATGTGTGTGTATATGGTTAAAGTTATATATGGATAGAGGGCATAGGTGGAATTTGTTGGGAAGGGAGAATACTCAATGGATGAAATTATGAGGTGAGAGAGGAAAGTGGCAAGAGGAGATAGGGAGAGACAGGGTAGGGTAAACTATCTCATGTAGAAGAAGCAAGGGGAAGTGACTGCAGAGGGGGGGAAGAATAGGAAGGCAAAAAGGCAAAACCACATTCTCATTGAATTTGGTTCAGGGAGAGAATGACATACATACTAAATGGGATATGTCAACCTGCAGCAGAATATGGGGAAGGGGGATGAGAGGAAGGATGATGGATTGGAGGGCATCCTTTGGGGGAGGGGAGGTTGGAAGTACCCAGTATAGAAGAGGGACAAGATCATGTAGTGAATGGACCAGGTGGGGGTGGGATGAGTGGGAGGGAATTATAAGCAGCCTTGTACAATATATCTACTATGATAATGTTTTGCATAGCCAGACATGTACAACATATATTGAATTACTTATCTCCCCAGAGGGAATGGGTGACAAGGGAGGAAGGAATTGGATCTGAAATTCGAGGTCTTAACATTAAATGTTTCAAATATATATATATATATATATAAATACTATTATTAATATTTATATATATATATATAAATACTATTATTAATACTCTTTTGCTTGTAATTGGGAGATAAGATTGTAGGCTTTGGGACACAAAGATTCCCCTTCCTCTAATGGAAAAGTCTAAGGGGGTATGGGAGAAGGTATGGGAGAGAGCAGATTGGGGGACGCGATATCTTGTGGGACTGCTATTCTGGGAGGTTGGGTAGGGGAATAACAGGAGGAAAATGATTGTAACTCAAAATCTGGTGTAAATGAATGATATAAAACAGAAGTTAATAAAGCATTTGTTTTAAAAAAAAGAGCCAAGAAATCATACCTCAAGAAATTCTCAAGCAAAATTGCCTCGATAATCTAGAGCTAGAGGGCAAGATAGAAATTGAAAGAATTCCTCAATCATCTCTTGAAAAAGATCCCAAAAAGAAAACTCCCAGGAATATTATAGCCAGGTTCCAGAATTCCTAAGTCAAGGAGAAAATAATACAAGCAGTCAGGAAGAAACAATTTGAGTATTGTGGAAACATAATCAGTATAACTTAAGATCTAGCAGCTTCTACATTAATGATTGCAGTCCTTGGAATATGATATTCCAGAGGTCAAAGGAGCTAGGATTAAAAGCAAGAATCACCTACCCAGCAAAACTGAGTGTAATGCTTCTGGGGAAAATATGATCATTCAATGAAATAGAGAACTTTCAAGCATTCTTAATGAAAAAAACAGAGCTTAACAGAAAATTTGACTTTTAAATGCAAGAAGCAAGAGAAGCATGAAAAAGTAAATAGGGAAGAGAAATCGTAAGAAACTTATTAAAGTTGAACTATTTACATCCCTACATGGAAAGACAATATTTGTAACTCATGAGACTTCTCAGTATGAGGATAGTTGAAGAGATTATATATATGTGTGTATATAGATAGACATACATGTGTATAGACATACATATGTGTATATATATACATATACACACATATATAATCCCTTCAACTATCCTCATATCATACATATGTATGTTTTTATATAAATATACACAAATATACACATATATACATACATATATATGTATAAATAGATGTGTGTGTATTCGTATATATGTATGTGTATGTGTGTACATATATACATTGACAGAAGACATAAGATGATTTTAATGTGAAGGGAATGTATAAAAAAAATAAAATTAAGAGGTGAAAGAGGAATATATTGTAAGGAGAGCGGGAGAGATAGAATGGTGTAGATTATCTCAAATAAAGAAGGCAGGCAAGGCTGTTACAATGGAGGGAACAGGAAGGTGAAAGGGTAAGTGTCAACCTTGCACACATTGGATTTGGCTTAAGGAGGGAATAATATACACATTCAATTGGGAATCTTACCCTACAGGAAAGTAGAGAGGAAAGGGATAAGAGGGGGGATGGTAGAAGGGAGGAAAAATTGGGGGAGGGCATAATTACAAACAAACACTTTTGGAAAGGGACAAGGTCAAAAGAGAAAATAGAATAAATGGGAAGCAGGATAGGATGGCAGGAAATAAAGTTAGTCTTTCACATTTTGACTACTATGGGAATGTTTTGCATTACTACACACGTACAACCCATATTGAATTGCTTGTCTTGTCAGTAATGGTGGGAGAGGAGAGGAGAAGGGAAAGAATCTGGAACTCAAAGTGTTAAAAACAATTGTTAAAAAAAAGTTTTTTACATGCAACCAGGAAAAAAAGATATACAAGCAATGGTATGTAGAAATTCATCTTTCCCTACAAGAAAGCACATTGGGGGGTGTGCGGATTTGGAAGATGTAAGAGAGGGCAGATTGGAGAAAGGGGTATTCTGTATGCTTGCCATCTTGGGGTGGGGGGAGGGAAGAGATGGGAAGAAAATCTATAGCTCAAAATCTTTGGGAAATGAATGTTGAAAACTAAAAGTAAATTTTTAAAAAAGTATTTTTTTTAATTCAGCTCTAGTCCTTTCATTAGGAATGCTTGCAAATCTTTTATTTCATTGAATATCCATTCCAACACTCCTTTCCCCTGCCCCACCAAAGCATTATACTCAGTTTTGCTGAGTAGGTGATTCTTGATTGTAATCCTAACTTTTTTTACCCTATGGAATATCATATTCTAAGTCCTCTGATTATTTAATGTAAAAGTTGCTAAATTTTGTGTAATACTGGTTGTAATTCCATAATATTTAAATTGTATCTTTTTGGCTGCTTGCACTATTTTCTCCTTAATCTGGAAGGTATCAGATTTGGCTATAATATTTCTCAGAGCTTTCATTTTGGGGTCCCTTTCAAGAAGTGATTGGTAGTTTCTTTCAATTTCTATTTTACCGCCTAATTCTAGAA